>VZSC01012871.1:148143-187906 GCA_013398225.1 Steatornis caripensis | reverse complement strand
GGCAGTTCCACCTGAACATGAGGAGGAACTTCTTTACTGTGAGGGTGACAGAGCACTGGAACAGGCTGCCCAGAGAGGTTGTGGAGTCTCCTTCTCTGGAGATATTCAAAACCCGCCTGGATGCATTCCTGTGCAACCTGCTCTAGGCTAACCTGCTTTAGCAGGGGGGTTGGACTAGATGATCTCTAGAGGTCCCTTCCAACCCCTACCATTCTGTGATTCTATGATATATAAAAAGGGATATACAAGGGACTGTCATATGCATTCACAACGCTTTTCCCCTATCAGTAACTACACAAAGTATAACACAGTGCAGAAGTCATCAACATGTAGACACTGAGCTACAAAAATGCCTTCAGTGGGATCATGATAATTCCTTTTCCATGTTTGCTTCTTGTGACTAAGCACGTTTTATAAATGGACTACTACTGATAATTACTGCCATACGAATGAACACTTAACTTATTATTAACTATATTTTACCTATATTTTACATTTTATGATATTTTAATTCTAGGTAAAGATAATCTAAATTTCTGTACTGGATAGATTTATGCTGCCCTATACCCTGTGTGTTTTCAGCATGACTGCCATGTTAAACCTGGTTTAGGTTGATTGCTCTAACAACTATAGTCTTGCTGTAGTAGCAATCCTGTGGTGACACTACAATGCTTGCAATATGAGCTGATACTTTTGCAGCATTTCACGCATTTTTGTGGTTTGCTAATTCCAACAATTGTGCATGTTACTTAAGTGCACTTGCTGGACTCAGCTCAGGTGTAATATGATGAAGGCTGTAACTCTGTTAAGCACTCACTGTGACGTGCATTTTCTGGAAAATGGTGGGAATATGTACACAACAGTGTGTCGGCAGGCGTTGTCAGAGAGGCTGTGTCAGTACAGCCCTAACCTTCACCCTCTTTTTCCTCCCAGCAACTCCTTGTGGAATCCCTGGCTGCAACATGTGACAGTCAACAGGTCTCCTGATGATCCTGTTATTGCCTGGGATTCCCAGTGTCACCACGGTCCTAACACTGATGTGAATGTGGCACGCAGGAGGACAGTGGCCACCGAGACTTGATGGAAACTCCCCGCGCTCTCGGAGTTGCGGGCATGAACCCAGAAAACCCACACCGAAATCCTACTCTGCTGTTTTGATTGTTAAACACATCAGCTGTTACTGCTCACGCACAAGTAATGCAAATATAAGCCTCACCAAATATTTGCATAATTTTTATAACCAGATGTCTAAGAGACAGGTGTATCTATTCTGACGGGTTTTTACTTCTATTCCATTATTTAGCAGCTTTCCATCAAGCACTATTTACAGCTGATAAACTGACATCTAGAACCCCACGGCTTACAAAAGCAAGTATTTTCTCAGTCCTCAAAGACTCTTCTTAAAAATCCAAACCCAATAATTCTACCTTATATTCTGAAATTCCACACAGTTTTGATTGAAAGATTCTGGTTGAAGAACTGAACTGATTGCAAATTTCTTCAATTATGAAATATCATACAATTCTAAGCTTCTGCTTTGCTTCGCCATCCGTAGACCACAGTTTTGCTATTTCTGTTTTTATTCTCTACGCAAGACGCATCTCATTCCAGTGAAAAACCATTTGTTTCAATTTTAAAACAGCAAAAAATGCTTCATAAGGCTTTTGATACTAGGAAAAGGTGAATTAAGAGTCATATAAACTAAATATTTTGAGTTGAGCATAAAAGCACCAGTTAATAAGGCCATAGCTTTTGGCACCTCAGTTTGTGTAACTGGCATGCACATATTTTTTAGAAAAGCTTCTAAAATAAGTTTTAAAAACAGGCAGCCGTTAGGAGCTTAAAGACTTACATTCTGCAATTAATTTTTGTTTAAAACGTTCATAAATTGTATTTTTCTTTTTAAAAGTATAAGCAAGAATTTCTAAAGTTGAATTAAAGTGAAAATAGTTATCTAAATGCAAATTAAAAATCACTTTAATTCACTTGCTTTAGGCAGTAAATACACTCTTTTATCACCAATTGTAATTAATCAGAAGTAGCTCCTGAGTTATGACTTTGGGGTGATAATATATTTTCACTCTTGGTTTATACACAACTTGTTGCAACCCAGACTAATTTATCTTCATTTCTGGGAAGAACGGACCTTTGGTTCCAATTGATCAAAGTCATTGTGAAACAGCCCATCCTATATTAATAGTATAAATTAAGAGTGTTATTACATTTTAGTGCATTCTAGTATTCCCATTTCTAAACTCATCATTGATTATATAAAACAGAAGAGAAGGTATAAGAGAGGAGAAGGTGATGTCTTATCGTCCAGATTTTACTGGAATACTGTGACTTGATAGGGCACAGCAGATAATTATTAAACACCTTTTCCCCTACTATCTTGGCTAAAGATGCCAAACCACTTGTTTCTCTGTTTGCCCTTAAATTAAAGCACTCAAAAGGCTTTTCTGGTATTTTCCTAATGTGCCACCAACGCAGCAAATTTAATGTGGGGTCTGGTCATGTTTGAACTCAATGTAATGGCAATTCTCCCACAGAGGTGGAAAGCGCAAGAGTAGACCCTTGTTCAGATTAAAATGCTTTTCAGTGAAATGAATGATGTTTCTGACAGAGCTTGCTCTCGGTATGCTTTGGCTAAAACGTATTGTCTTTATCAAAATACTTTTGCTTAAATAGTTACAGTTGCACAGGAAAACATGAGCTAATCTTATTTCTTCGTATACGAGTTGTGAACAGAAGCACAAGTATATTAATTAGATCTTCATGAGTGTAGGATTTGTTGAAATAAACTACATGGTACAGCACCTCACTCACCCTCTAGGTGAGCCAATCAAAAATGTTCAGGATAAACTTAGCATCGGATGTTTTTCAGAGAAAATCAAACCTCTATGTGAAAACATGCCGATTTCATCAGAATTTTAAACAAAACAAAAAAAAAGGAATATAACCAACCTGGTCAGCCAGTATTACAGATTTTTGTTACCTATCCTCCCTGTGAGTCTCTACTGGACCACTAACTCATCAGGACACTGTCTACTGAACACAGGCGATACGAAGGTTCCCACCCAAGTTTACAACACGGGAGGACAACTGTTGCTAATGAGGCAAAAATTACACCAACACCTTCTCATCTTGAGTTTGGAAGACCTAAATGAACACCGAGAGAGAACCTGGTCATTTCCATACTCCAGTCTTGTAAAGTAAGTGAGTAAAAAGAGGAAGACGTTGACAATTGAACAAACCAACCTGAATTTCCAAATGTCTTCCATCCTGAAAGCTTAGGAAAAGAAAACTCAGGTGCTGCACCTTCCTTGAAATTATTGAGTAAAAATGGGTATTTTGCTGACTTGTGTAGCACAATCTACATGCCGTATACAAACTACCACAACTTCTCAGAAGGTATCAGACCTCGGTGCTCTCACCTTAGGTGATACACTTTCTTCTCCTACAGGACTACAAACACAATGAAGCTTATGAAGGTTCTTGGATGAAAGCAAAACACATTTAAGTGTCCCATTTCTTTTCTCTGGGAACGGCCAGTAAATCCACATTGTGTAAAGTCCCTCTGCGTTATAGCAGAAGTGAGGTGACACACAAGGTATCTGCAATTGCTAATGCAGCCCCTGTCCTTACAAAGAGGCTTCCTCCACGCCCTACGCCACTGGTGAGTGCACATCCAGCAAGGGTGTTAGCAAAGCAGCCTGACCACACAGTTTCACCTGACCTCCTACTGGGTCTGGCTGGGGTAGAGGTCACTTTCCTCACAGCTGCGCTGTACATCGACGATCAGAGCTTGCAGGGCATCCAGGTTTTGTGCTGGCTGGGGTCAACCCACCAGACTTGTTAACTTCTCCCATCTTTTCTACTCATTTTCTGCTCACCGTAAAACTTCATTCCAAGTACCACTGCTTTGTTTCCTCTTACATGCTCCTAATCATTAGTATTTGAGCACCCCAAAACTATCCTCTAAATTAAGTATATATACACACACACATGTATTTCAAAGCATCATTCTTTTCAGACTCACTCTAAAATGCATAAATAAATTGTGCCCAAATCTCTGTGATAAAACATACCATCTGTGTTGTGGGAAGAGATGAGCTTAATTTGCACCGTGGGAGATACTGTTAGACACTAGGGAAAAAACAGCCTTTAATGGAAATGATAGTTAAGCACTGGAACTGACTCTCTAGGGGGTTTCTGGAATATCCATCACTGCAGATTTTTAAGGACAGATTAAACAAACACCTGTCAAACACAGTTTAGCTGTCATTGTTCCCACCCCCGGGTAGGAAGACAACTTTTCAGGCTGTTACTCCTATTTTCTGTCTTCTTCACACCTACCCGGCACATAGGTAGATTTGTAAATACCCCAGACACTTGAAATCCTGGGAAGTAAGGTTGAGTCTGTCCACCAACAGTACCTGTCTTGCCATCGGCTTTGTCTTCCAGAGACATTCCTGTTATCTTCCCAAGTTCCTCGTCTCGTATTTTTTCGCCCCCATCTCTCCCACTCAGCACAGCGAGGATAAAACTTCCAAAGCAAGCTCAGTGTGCATTACCCTGTAAGCAAATAGCACTAACCTGAATCCACTACCCTTTTCTGAATTAACCTCCGGTAATCACATGGCAAATTGTACAGCAACAGAGGGAAGAGGTGATTTCTCATAAAATATTTACTGTTATCTCCATATTCTTCACAGAAAAGTCTGCCTGCTCTAAATAAAATGAAATGCTCTTTCAGAGAGAATGTCCAAAGAAAGGCTTATGCTTAATTTAATGCAAACAATTAATTGTCAAATGCAGGTAGAATCACTTGACAACTCTAAAAAAAATACAAGCTGTGTTTATCTGAAAACTGTAACATTAGCACCTATGGGGAGCACCATCCGCAGAGACAAGCCTTACTAGAAGGAGGCAATGACCATAAAATACCTGATGTGTTGCAACAAAAGCACTTTTTTTTTCAAAAAAAAAAAAAGGAAGCATGCAGGGCTCTTCCTCTTTCCAATTTCCAGCTATAATCAAGGGAAAGTTTTGATTTAGGCTGAAGATATATATGTCTATATTTATTGTATATATATGTATAAATCTGTGCTGAATTATAATTACAGCTTCATTGACCCCAAGTTTAGTATTTATGCTTTTGATTTTAAAGTTCAACACCACCTCACATTAAAAAGTGCTAGAAGCAGTAAGATTTTATCTTCTAAAAATGTTGGTAGCAAAGGCGCGGCAAAAGTAATTAAATTTCATCAGAAGCTAAGAGAAGAACGAGGAGGGAGCACTTCATTAAAGAGAACAAACTTTTTTACCCAAGAAAAAACAGTGCATTTAAACAGTCTCTTCTCTGTCATCAGCTTTAGGCTTAATAATGGTTAAGAAAATTTTAAGCTTCTTTTAAATATTATTTTTGACAGCACTGCACTGAACATTACAAAAATGACAAGAAAGAGAGCAATATGTGCATTTCTAACTCAATTTTATGCTGCCAACATTTTAATAGGCTTCCCATACCCTTTTCTCAGCTATTGATCAAGCCTCTGTGCTGCAGAGAATTAGTGAACAAGAAGTCAGAATAGATTTTTTTCTTGTTTTCATAACCGGAGGAAAGAGGAGAAAACAACTCTTCCCAATTCGCCTGCGCTGGCTCGTGCTGGAAACAGGAATGCTTTATTTCTCACCACTCGGATAGCTTGCACCTCCAGGATTCTGTAATGGGAATCACTTCAGCAATTAGCACTACTCATCTCACCGTCAGAAGCGGGGTTGACCATTGGTAATAAATTACCTCTCTAGCAAGCTCAGGCTCTTCTGTTGCTGCTTTTATACCTAGACCACAACAACNAATTTTATGCTGCCAACATTTTAATAGGCTTCCCATACCCTTTTCTCAGCTATTGATCAAGCCTCTGTGCTGCAGAGAATTAGTGAACAAGAAGTCAGAATAGATTTTTTTCTTGTTTTCATAACCGGAGGAAAGAGGAGAAAACAACTCTTCCCAATTCGCCTGCGCTGGCTCGTGCTGGAAACAGGAATGCTTTATTTCTCACCACTCGGATAGCTTGCACCTCCAGGATTCTGTAATGGGAATCACTTCAGCAATTAGCACTACTCATCTCACCGTCAGAAGCGGGGTTGACCATTGGTAATAAATTACCTCTCTAGCAAGCTCAGGCTCTTCTGTTGCTGCTTTTATACCTAGACCGCCACAACTGTTGCACCAAATTAGATCTGGTATCCAGACAGTTTAGAAAGCAAGAGAGAAGCAGGAAGTTTGTTTCCTTCAACTCAGAGAGGGAGAACCATTGGGAAAGTCTGCATCTCCAGCAGAATAATTAATGCCAAAAGGGAAATCTGCCCTAAGGGGGAAACTGTGATGGACGTGGAGAACCACAGAGCAGAACAGGTCAGATCCATATACTAAGAGGGAAGCCATTTTGCACAGGTCCAAATTTTTCCAATAGCTCCTTAAAAAATAAAACAAAGCTATAAAATCCTGTATTTGGTTTCAATGAATGACTGATTATTCAGCTCCTACAAGCACTGTCTTTTTGCTGTAGCGCTTGCCTGCTGACCTGCAAAATATCCAAGAAACTGAACTCTAAGCCACAGGAACTGAGGCATAGGCACATTGAGGTTTTTTGAGCAAATATCTGTGCATGAAACATTGAATAATCCACTTCCACCTTTAACATGAGCTATAACAGATCTTAGCTCAGACACAGAGGTAGAAATGGAGCTGCTTCCTCTCCTAGACCATGCAGCAAACAGCCCAGCTGCAAAGTTGTAATCGGAGGCCACCAGTTTGCTTTAATGCAACATTGAGGTTGTGGTGAATGAAATAAAACAATCAATTTGAAACTGAATGTAAATTGTAAATTCCCAGCAGAAGGGGTTTGGGTTTTTTTAAATAATCAGCTTTTGTTTTTTTGTAAATAATCCACCAGGAGTCTCCTTTCACTGCAGTCTGAAGTTTGACTTTCCTTTTCACAGAACACATAAATGCTGACTTCAATTTCATTTTTGCTAGATTCAGTGAAAGATGAGTATTTCCTCTGACCTAGATAGCTCAGACAGTGATCTAACTCCCATGAATTTTCATGATGTCTAGAACAAAGCAAACATGATAAGGAAAAGTGAAAAAAAAGAAAGACTACCCCCCCCTCGCCAACCAGCAGAAACAGAAGAAAAAACGTAACAACAATAGCAGAAGCAGTGTTGCATTTTTGCAACACCACTAACAAATGTTCACAACGCTAGCATGTTTGAAAAGACTGGTTTACATACAAAATAGATAAAATACATAAACCGCACAGCTGCATCAACCTGAGTTTTTCATGAGACCTTAACTTCATCTTTAGGGTGCATAGGGGGAGCGGTATTTGAACTGGACACTCAGAATTTGGCCAAAGCAACTGTTTGCAAGTACACGAGTATGTAATACTGTACTTGTGAAGGCTAGTTACCATTCTTTTCACAGAGGCCCAAGGAACTACGTGCAAGAAATGCAGCCGAACACAAGCAATGCCGCAGCAGTCTGCACTGCTGTATCTTAATGTGAAGCTACACGTGTTACAGAAAAAGTAAGCTTCAAGGACAGAAATTTTAAAAAGTAAAATATACTGCCATAATCTGTAAAACCAAAGTCATTTACTAGAAGTGCCATTTTAAAGCCTCTAGGGAGTTAAAAAAGTAGGTTTAGGAAATTTTATAATGATAACTCTTAAAAATTTTAATATTCTGTTTTTTCTCAGCTCTCATGAGCTTAAGCAAACACTTGCCAAAGAATAAGGGTCTCCATTAGGGCACTTTCTTTATTACCTAATAGCATTGAGCATCTATTTATAGACATTTTTTTAAATCTGTAAATGATGTCTTATTTAATATTGATCATCCTGCACACCAGAGAATAGCAATTGTTTTGGAAGGAATTATTTGTAAATGAAAGAGTTTTAAATTTGTCCGCCTGAGAGCAGATGAAAGATTTGGAGCTCTGAAACAGCACCACAAGGCAAAAGCGCTCCTGTGGTTTAAGTGAGTTACTTCTGTATATAAATCACCATACAATAGTGCCTGTAAGCGTTGTACATGCATTACATCTCTAGGTAAAATTATTACTTCAGCTGACATAAATGTAGAAGAGTGCAATGTTTAGATTCATTCATCCACTATGCATGAAATCTTTTGATACGCCCCCTCACAAAAATGGCAACTACTGAAATGTTAGCAAATGAATGTAACAAAGGAGAACATGGGTAAATAATGCACTTGAATGGCTCTGAAGAATTCCCAGCTATGACCTTGTGCCATTCATTCAGGGTTACCGAAGCTCACAGTTGTGTCAATTTGAAATCTAAGTACGGGAAGGTTCTTAATACACCAGGTTTACAAACCGTCATCCAACATTCAGCACATCAGGAGTTAATGCATCACTTGCATGATGCAAAACAGCTGTGTCCTTCACCATCCTCACAGCAAAAGTTTTCACCTGTGTGAAAACTCCATGCACAACCCCAAAATTATGAACCCTGCTCTTTTCTTTTAAAGGTTAAAAAATTTGTGCAAATTATGTATCGGAGAGCACTATACACGACACTGTTTATTAACAAACTTGTATTTAAATTTGTAAATTGATACTCTAGAAAAGTAAATCACTTTACAAAATAAGGAAAATCACCTATATAGCTATTTCATTTTTCTCATTTTAACACTTTTACATGGCAATACCGCAAAAAACTCCAGATCTACCAAATCAGCTCAAAACTTTGACAAACTTTAATGCTAATTTTAATTACGCAAATAATAAAAAGCCTTAAAACTCGAAAGCAGCATGGCAGCATTAGCTAAGAGTGGCCAGAAAACTGCTGAGAAACTATACACATTTTCTTTATCTTTTTGGAGATACATACAGGAAAAAGGTAAACATGAATTGTATTATACTGCAGTCAAATTCCCAGTCTCACACACTGCTCCTTTTTTATCACTCACATGACTCCAAAGAGGTGAAAAGCCAGATACTGAATTTGCCTGAAGAGGCACCTAAAGAGCTGTATAAAGCAGAGACAGAGAATGGTTCCTTAAGCACTCTGCTCTTGGAAAGCCTGGCTGCGACCACCATCTGTGCATGGCCAGCAATCAGGGGAACTTCTCTTTGAGAAGCATCGCTCACCACACACAAAACCTCTCACCAGGAACAGTGGTAAGTAAGAGGAAATGAGGAAAATGAGGAAAAAAGAGGAAAAGAGGAAAATGAAAGTTACCCTTTGGCATGAATTCTTTGTTAACAAGTAAGCTTTAAAGAAATTGTTTGCACATGAGAAATTAAAGGTTTTAGAAAATGAATCGTGACGTGTTTGCCACTTAGATGAGGTGACCAGATGACTTCAAGACAGGCTATAATGCTATGACAAAGCGGAGAGGCTTAATGATTACACTAACTCGACTGTTTCATGGTTTTGATTTGATGAAACACAAAACAATGTCATTAAAACACAATTTGAAGGAGAGCAAGTCCTGTGCCATGAGTTTCCAGTCCTAGATGGAATGTTTGGTAAAACCTCATTGTTCTAAAAAAAAAAAAAAGGCAGAAGACCACATGCTAAAAGTTACCTTACTTGATCTTTTCCAACTCTTCCTCATTAGCATTGTCTGAAAATAAAATAGAGCATTTTAATTACCTTTTTTCTGTAACACAGAAAAGGAGGCCAGCTATCTCCAACGGGACGATCCACATTTAACCACCACTACAACTGAAGCAGCAACACATACACTCCAGCGACAACTACACAAGACTGAAATAAATCCAGACAACTAGTAGCACTGTTCGCACGCAGGCATATTTTTCCACGTGGTATGAATGTCTCATTTTTGGAGACAATGCATTATGTGAAATTGTTTAAAAAAAAAGAAAGAGTTACGTAAGCAAATGAAAAAAACTGAACATGCTGTTACTGATAGTGACTTCAATTTTGATTGGTACTTGAATGGAAGTCTTTTTAACATTAATGCACTCCCAATTTACTGTTTAGCTCACAGGGGTAGTCATGTAAGGGAAATCCTCCATAAGGCTGCTTGGAAAAACATGCATCTATTACAAAACCCTCAAAGTTACCACTAATTAGTTTCACAGCAATAAAAATAGCTCTGTGGTTTGGTAATTATGTGCATGGGATTGAAACAAAATTCATACCTTGACTCTTTTAAAAAACCTAAAATGCCGTAGCCCTACCCCATTACCTAAATAATCTGTAAAACCTTGGCACTGCTAGGAACAATGCTCTGACAGGCCACGAGGCAAAGTGTGCATGACACAGATTCTTAGTCACTAAATAAAAGAGACATACTGGCCAAGAAGGATGTGGTCAGTTTATCTGTGAACACAACTGTTGCTAGAGCAGTTCTGTGGAAACACAGAGAAACTAATTTGTACAATTTAATAACATTTAGCAGCCTGCTGTTGACACTGAGCAAGAATAAATTAAAGGCCATTAATTTCTGTTGAAACATGGCATGATAAAAACCAAACTTGTTTTTTTTTTAAACTATTGCAAAAACGCTTGCTTTTCCGGACAATGGGTATAAATTTCAAAATGTAAACATTGTCCTTGGTAAGAAATAAAAGTATCACATGGGGAAAAAATGAAAATGGGAGCAAATACATGGGTTTTATAACTTTGAAATATCCAGGAACTTTTAAAATAGACACAGTACTTTGGGAGAAGAACAACAACTAGCTGCTGGGGGAAATTTTCAAGTTGCTATGGACAGCTGAATCCTAAAGCCTATGCGTTAAGTTAATCATAATTGTAGCACTGTGGCTTTGGAAAATATTCATAGACACTAAATGCTTTATAAAGCTGGAGAAAGCCATTCAACTCATTTTTATAGGCGAGGCACGTAAGAATTAAGCAGCATGAGGCCTGCAGGAGGCCCTGGAGAAGACCTCCATGTTCCTGCAACATACCACAGCTCCTCCCTTCCTTGTCGTTGCTGAATCCTACGCAGCTCCAAGTCAGAGCACAAATTCAGTTTCACTGGGCTTCGGACCAGGCTGTGAGCAAGGAGGAGAATACATCCCAGCAGCTGAATTAACTACCTACCAAATATTGTTTCAGCTCTAAGGAGTTCAGTTTGAGTAGTAGCTACAGATAGGCAGGACCATACTTGCTGAGTACATCAGCATCATCACCAGCGGTAGCAGGATAAGCTGAAGCCACCATAATAATCCTTAGAAGCCAATAAAACAAATCTGCAGCATAGGGGAGATTATGATGGGCGATCTACATGGAACTTTCTCATCTGAAAATATTCCATGCCCTGAGTCCATCTTCTGTCATTCTTTTTTCCCTAAACTGTTATAATCCCTCTGGCAAATGAAAAATAAAATGCATTTAAGACTTAAGACAGCAAGCAAACTGACAGCATATTAATGTTGTTAATATTTTCATATGAAGCAAAAAAGTATTAAGTATCACTTTGGATAAATTATTTAAGGAAAAAGCAATGTCATGAATTTTATTCTCATTAAATAACATCCAAGTAGCACTCTTATGTTTCCTTTTTTTCATTTTCTATGCTACTCAGGCTGCTGGCAGTGGTGGAACAGTAGTTCCCAATCTCTGCTGGCCCCAAGGCAACAGTTCTCATCAAACTACCTACTTTCTAATTTCCTGTCGCTGAGAGTTGCCTGTAAGACCAAGGCTGGAAACAACTGTTGTAGAGAAGACACGGGAGACATGCAGCTCTGACGAACGCACAGCCGCTCTGCAAGTTCTCCAGTGACGAGATCTGTGCACTGAAGTCTGCTGGAGCAAGAGCCCAGAAAACTCACATGCACTGTGGCACCCATGATTACAATGCCAAACACAGCATCTGCAGGCATCATGCACGCGTTTTTAATTGGCATACATGCAAATGGCACACAGGCAGGCACAGCACTACATGTATCTAAAGGGAAACATTAGCAGAATACTATCTGAATTAAAGAAATAAAACAAATGTCACTGGAGCAGGTCTAAGAAAAAAATCAAGTCATTCCTAGTTCCGACTTTTTTTAAACTGGTCATCAAAAGCAGAAATCAATGAAAAATACAAAAACCACATCATAACCACATTATTTTTTAAATAGTTAAAAATCTTTTTTTTTCTGAGCTCACAGGTTTTGACATTTTTATATATACATACTTTTTCCATACTTTCTTATTTTAAGTCTTCTTTGTTTAGGCTAGTTATCTAAGCTATCTGTCCTTTCAAAGCAAAATAATTAAAAATGCTGCATTAATCTAAAGGATACCGTTAACAGCACAGAGCAAATGCAAATTAATTACTGGAACTAGTGCTACTGGAAGTTAATTATGTTACGCTGGAAAAAGATTATACTTTTGATTAACAGTAAAGACATCCTTATTTTTACAGTTGCATAAGAATTATTAATTCATCAATACTGATTCACAACTTATAATGTTCAAAAATCAGAACAAATCAGACTACATTCATTTATCAAAATTTGAAAGAATAGGACTTCTATCCATGTACACAGTTTGAATGATGTATTACAAGATTATTCTTTAAAAGTTCCTATTTTTACACCTTTAGAATAAGCATTAGGTTGCAAAAGGCAAACATACTCACATATAAGATTTCCTAGAAATTTTGATTTGCTCACATGCCCACACTCATATGTTAACATCCAGTAACTGCAGGCTACTTCTGCATTTTCTTCCAAGAAAATATACTACAAAAATCAAACTGTGTGTTCTTATTTATGAAACAAGTATACTGAATCCCCTTTAATTGAAAACATGTCCGATATTATTCTACTGGAAACTCACTAATTGTAAACTACTTAAGCGCTGTTTTTCACAATCCACCAGGACTCAAAGATAAATACTCCTCTCTCCTAGTCTGTAATATAATTTTACATAGCTACACAAACGTTTGCATATGTTAATATTCTTAACTGATATCTGAATCCAACGATGTAATCTGTCTTGATCTTAGGAAATGGAACCTTCCAGCTATAAATTCTAAAGAACATCTCATCAGTTGGCACACTGAAAATCTGCAAAAAGAAAGCTAAGGAAGGGAATGCTCCTGTGCGTACCAAGTCTGTCTCTCATCTCTTTGCACACCTCAAGGCCTCACAAAAGATAGTTCCACCCAAAACAAAAAAAAACCTATTTAAAACTAATAGAATAAAAAAAACTATTACTCTTTCAAATCGATTGCTTATTTTTTAAATCATTTGCAATAATACCTCTCTCATAGACGGGTGGCAATATACAAGACTGTCAATTTTGTACCTTTTAACTTCAAACTTCCAACTAGAGTACCTTATCCTCCAGTAGTGACAATATCTCTCATGCACTGTGGCAGGATGCATCTTCCTGTAATAACACAGCTACATTATTTTGATATGCCGACAAAATGCTTTGCTACAAGACCTGTCCTCTAGCTACACAAATGCATGTTTAAATGACTTTATACGTCAGTGCATGACCTCCAAAACACTCTCAGTTGCTCCAGCTCAGGCAGCAAAGGGGTCTCCTTGGAAAGCCTAATCTGCATCAAAAACTTACCAAATGGTACACCACCGACAGCAAGCCTGGCTCAGCAGGGCTGTGTTTGGGTTGTAACTGTGGAGCGGCCCAAAATACACGATCAGACACAATGCTGCTTCTATGGCTACCTGGGAAAGCTAACATTTCTCTCCTTGAAGCGGTTCCTTTTTTTATTTCCCCAGTGGTCTTAATAACTACTCTTATTTTAAGCATATGGAATCAAAGTACCTGACATTTAAGTACTAGCAGTTAATTTCTGAATTATTCAGCTTGATGANATCAATTACCTGAGCTGGATCATGCCTTCCCAAGTCAGAAGAAACAATAACACGTAAACTGGGGGCAGCTTTTGAAGGGAAATCAACAAAAAAGGTCGATGGCAACAAAGTCATAACACAAAATTATCAAAAAGATTGGAAAATATAAAAAATAATACAAATCAGCTTTCTAGGCAGGTTAGATTTTCTTGGCAAATTTTGTCATGAAAATATTTTTGAAATGTAGTTCATATAGGGACACCAATGAAACAGGGTTTAAGAAAATTTGCAATGACTTAGGAAAAAACATGCATGTGATATAAAGAGGTAGTGTTTCTATGTCTTCTATGCAGCAGTCATTACAGCATATTTAAACATATTCATAGGTTTTTATTTAAGTATTTCAACTATACTATTTGAATTATTACCTAGATAGAGATTTCCACGTAGAAGGGAAGCAGTAATAATTCAAACAGCACGCTAGACAGATTGGGAATGTACGAGTTGCTTTAATTACTACTTTATACAGTTTACGTTTCCAGAGTGGACAAGGATTAGCCTCGATGCTCTAACGTAACACTTCAAAAGGTATTATCTCAACCATATTAAATTCAATAAAAATTATCCCCATTATTGCAAGCCCTTTTAAAAATAACCAAGGATGACAGTTTAATTGGAGCAATACATTTTGTAATATATCTACTCCTTAGAGAGTAAATAAGATCTAGTAAATAAATAAATAATTACATGTGGTAACTGAATAAAAGATAATTGCGCCTTGAATTATTAAACCCCTAATGCATTCATATATGGCAATTCCATATTAATTTTGTGGGTCACCTTCCCTGAATTGTGACACAAATTCTCTGATTTTACTGCAACTTTGTCAGAAGAGCTCTGAGACCCGTATCTTGGGAAGACTGTTTTCTAATAATACTTACAAGGCTTCAGATTAGGAATCATAACCTTAAATCTGAATCGTGGGCATTTTCAGAATGAAGTCCCACATAGCAGTTTGAATGGGAAGCAAAACAGGTCACTTGAGCTAAACTAAAAGGTTTAGCTCACTAAATAGAAAGCTAATGATGAAATGCATAATAGCACAAAACCAATTCTTCCTCCAATTACAACCAGTCAGCTGGATAAGAAAAAATTCACTACCCAGCGAGTCTATGGCGCTCCCATTACTTTAAACATTCAGTAGTGAGTTCACCGGGTAAATACCCATATGAAAGACATGACACACTGTAGTGTCTAAATTTCACTTTCTCACCTGTGATTTTCTGGAGCACTTTGTGTAATAACCGGTAACGCTCAGTTGCATAGTAGCTATCCTATCTGTATGATGAAAAAAGGAAACTAACGTGCTGTGCACATAATGGTTTCCCAGATAAAAACACAGTATTTCTGTGCTGCATGATTCAGGATTATGGCAGGAAAATGCCAAAGCTACTTGGAAAAACTGGGCTACTACCAGCTGACTCTGAAGTGCTGGTCTTACTCAAATACACGCACACAAACAAAAAAAACCCTGCAATGAAATACATTTTTCTAACTAAGTGGTAACTGTTGTGGTGCAAATTTGCAAGATAGTATTCTGAGTTGTCTGGACAAAGATATTGCTAAAAGAAAGAAAAAAACACTGTTTAAATAAACTTCCTACCATTTTCCATTATTTTTGTTAAATTCTAACAGAACGTCATGAAGAAAATTAACAGATGAGAAACCTACTTTCAAAACTCTACATCTCTGTCGTACCAATCACCTAGTTCCAGCAACTGACTTACTAGGCTGTTTAATAACAGCTAGGAGAAAAGCGAAAAAAGAACACTATTACAACCCGCCAATATTCCTCAGATATGCAAGACGATGATGTATCACACTGCAGCGTACAAAAACATACATGCTCTTACAAAAATCATATAGTTGACCACACCCATGGAAAATTTCATCAGATTAACCCTTTTTTCTTGGCCTCTCTGACAGAATCCACATTATGTTACAACCTCTGAGCAAGATGCCATCTCTCTGATTGGTGCCACAGATGTAGTACTACTGCTGAAGTCAAAAGGCAACTGACAAAAAGCTCATAAAACACATGCAACCAGAGAGAGAAGTTGTCATGACAAACAGGATCTATAAAACTGGAAACTGTTTTCACTTACAACTAAGCAGCTCAGAAAACTGAGACTGATGAAGAATTGCAAAAAACCTAGAAAACCACACAATTTTGTAATTGAAATCTAGTAATGAAATTGAAAAATATCACGTAATATTTCATGACTAGCTGCCAAAAACCAGAAATACTACCTTTCTTCAAGTTTCTTTACTTGCGGTGTGGAATAGGATATCTAGAGATGGCAGCACTAGGCCCAAAATTCTTCACCAGTAGTTTACTGATATTTTTCCATATTAACCAGCACCATTCACCAGCAACTGACTTTGTCTGAAACTCCTAAACATTTATGCTCCATTTGGATCCCCCAGTACTATCTCAGGAAGGATCCAATTCAGATGAAGTATGCTGTGCAATACCAGAAACACTCTTCAGCATTATTTTAATAGAAAAAAATCAAATTAATCTCAGAACATGTGGTTTACTTTTGTGCTTTAAGTCATCCAACCACAGAACAATCACAAGAGTGAGTGATGACACATTCAAATATTTAAAATTACCACTTCTCGCTGTTCTTCTCTAGGAGCCAACAGTACTGACAAGAATATACTTCCCAGATCATGGTCAGGGTAATGAGGATCCTTCAGACTCAAGGTAACATCTGTTTGCCTAGCAGATAAAAATATATGCATTTATTTTGATTTCAGGCTCTCAGATAATGAAATTTCTGAATCATGAGAATTAAAGGTAACTCTATTTACATGAAACTACTTGAAAATGGTGTTACAAATTTAACTGTTTCTGCTTTTAAGTACTGCAGTCTAAACGCTCATAATACTAAATACTGCTATTCTGTGTAAGTACTGATACCTACTGAAGTAATTACATACAAACTGTGACACCGATGGATTAAAAAGCAGAAAAAATAAAGTTAAACAGTATGCAGTAATGCTGTGAATGAAGATAATACAAAAACAAGATTAAAGTGGTCATAAAGCTAACCTCTTTGTAGACACTGTAAAAAGCGTTGTGCACGATAGTTAATTAACATTCATATTACAGTAATTCCCTAAACATAAGTGGTTTTACTTAGCTAGTTTAATGTGGTGTAGGTTCATACAATTATTTTCCAGCATAACGTTTTATTTGCAGTTCCACAAACATGACATTAGCAGATAACCATAAAGAACTAGTCTATAGGTTTGTTTCTGCCATACCTGTTTAATTCCAAGGAAGTGAGATCCAGAAATGCCGAACCAATAAAGTCATCTTGCAGTCCAAAGTCATAGTCAAAGACCTAAGATGCACAGGAGACAGAAGGACTTCGCAGTATTGGAAATCTTTTTTAAAATGTATTTTCTTGTTTTATGAATTGTTCTTGAAACTCCTTTTCCACGCTTAGGCCACATGTTTCTCACATGTTAAACCAGGACTACTGGAAAGTAACCTGAAACTTTCTGGTCACAAAATCAAGTATGAAACTGCTTATATAAAAGTCAGAATGCATAATATACAGACACGGGGGTATACTACTACTAGACCATGTATGTGAACAACATCAATTTTATAAAAACAAAAGAAGCATTTTTATAAACAAAGGTACGAAAAGAAGACGACCAAAAGAATACTAAAGTTAAGCAGAATCATTGATTTGCTGTACATTAATTGATACCCTTACCGATTTTGCAAAATACAGGCAGGAAGGCAGGACATGATTGTGTAAAGTAGGTTATTACAGCACTTGCATCAGTATTAGGAATGCCAAAATTGTAGGTTTTGAAAGTTGTATAAGTTTCCAGATTTTAGAAATGTAAACTAAGATCAAGACTTAATCAAGATGTGTAAGGAAATAGTGACATTTATTATTCTATTACGAGGACCCTGCCTCCTCACTTGATACATGAAAGAGAAAGCATCTGGACAAATTCACTGACATCCAGACAGGAATATGTGACCAGTAGGTGGAATGGCATCAATTACCTGAGCTGGATCATGCCTTCCCAAGTCAGAAGAAACAATAACACGTAAACTGGGGGCAGCTTTTGAAGGGAAATCAACAAAAAAGGTCGATGGCAACAAAGTCATAACACAAAATTATCAAAAAGATTGGAAAATATAAAAAATAATACAAATCAGCTTTCTAGGCAGGTTAGATTTTCTTGGCAAATTTTGTCATGAGAATTTCTGAGGACCAGAATATACCTTCAGCTCTAAGTAAGAGCGACACAGAATCTGAGCGAATACTTGAGACAAAGTACAGATCAATATTCAATGGCTGTTTAAGTGGCATTCATCTACTAAAAGGTATATTTAGGTAAGATTTAAGTTTCCAGTCTCTCTCAAAGTATTTTTGACCGACGCATGTTCGAATTAGAACCTTAAGACCACAGTTTTTCCGATAACATTTTTAGAACTTAGTTTTTATCTACTTTGCTTTACAGAATTAAGGATCACTTTAGGATATGGATCACCATAAACTATTTGGGCCAGAAAGCACCTTTCCATGCCATGCCTGTAAAACAAGGACCACGGCTTTTCTAGTTTCCATTCCAATATGGATAGCTAAGAGGAACTAGTGGCACTGCTGCTAATTACTCTGGGCATTGCTGGCCTCTCTTTGATTTAAACTCAAGCTATCTGTTATTTCGGAATAAGTGATGCCTCTATTACGGTGAAATCATCCTCACTTGTGATATACTAAGTAGGGTTGCAATGCAAAAAAAAAAAAAAAAAAAGAGCACAAAACATTACAAAACTTATAAGAAAACTCACTGTGTTCAGGTACAAATAGAGCAAAACCAAAACCTAGGAGAATTGGGCACATATCTTGATAAATTCTCAAGTTAACCTCAGCAAAGAATTGCTTTTAATGGGACAGATTATGCTTCATATCAGAATGGCGCAATGATATTTCCATAAAGTAAACACAGTTTACTTTCTCTGTCCATCTCCTAAGATCACGCTAAAGAAGCATAAAACAATTATGGCCTGAAATAAACACAAATGCCTGTATTTATCTTTTTTTTTTTTAATCTTGACATCATCATTACAGAGTTGTAATTTAAATAATTTTCACCTATAAATAGTCTGTCATAATGCAGTATTGCACAATAACTTTTTCAGTACACAAAAATTACAAAATATAAATTCTTTCAATAACTCTTCTGTTGTAATTTGACAGACAGACATTAAGATAGTGTCTCACCTTTATATATAATGGTTCTCTTGGGTTGTCTATAAAAATGCAAGCTTTTTCCTCCCACACAGGATTCAGGTTCTTGTGTATTGTTTTACTTCTAAACACTTCTTTTCCTCCAAGTTTGAACTTGACATATGGATCACTGGTTCCTGTTAAAGACACATATATAGTCAATTATGTCCTTTTAACACATTAAGGGAAGGGAGACTGAATTATCTTAAACAGAACTAAATGTAATTTCTAATGATAGTCAAATTAAAAACAGCAGCTGAGGCAAGAATTTTTTACTGTCACAATTTATTATTTTTCACAGCATTGTTACTCAGGTAATGCACTGTGTAAACATCAAGTGGGTGCTTGCATCACTTTCTGTTGTTTGCAACCCATACTCAAAGTCATACATGACATACTGGCTATTGCAGTGTAGTTTTCCGTTAACAGAATTATATCCTTAATAGGACTAACATTTTACCTTAATGCAATCACAAAAATCAAATTATAATGTTAAAATTATTTCTGTAAAATATTAATCTAATTATCTTATGCCTTTGGAAAGGCACAGGCTCCACTGGCACCACTATTGTAACTCTTCATTGACTTTATTTAGTGTCCAGGCTTCCCTCTTCCACAAAGGCAGACTTCCTACAACACTCCAGTGTGCAAATCAACTCTACAGTCAGTCCAAAAAGTTCACGTGCTGCCTGCAGCAATAACCTGCCTGCAGGATGGCACGGGTCTAAGCCCCCTGATACGACTGAATAATAATTAACTATGGCCAGAAAGATAAGCCCGAAGGGAACTGGCAGAGAAACGTTAAACGTGGCACAGATGCAGAATGGATGGGATGTTGGGTGTGGAACAACAGACAAAACAGCTGGTGGAGGGAAGACGCTTGAGGTGGCACGTGCCGGGGGCACAGAGATTAGCAGCCACCCAGCAGCACACCTGTGTCCTCTTCTCAAGACACCCAAAGGACAGCAGGCAAAATCCTGATAGTGCACACAGAGGCATAACAAGACTGAGAGGTATATCATTGCCAGCTACGAGAAGGTACCAAACGGCGTATCCAAAACCAGGGTCACCCCGCTAGCAGGACTCCCAGAGATGTGAGGAGGATCTGTTGGCTGGTGTCCTTCCCATCCCCATCATGCACGACCTGAACAACACACCTGTGCTTCTGAATCCAAGTATGTGGGTGCAAGAGTGTGAAACCAAATTTCCAAAATCAGTTTTGTTTTAAAATAAACAAACTTTCCCCAGTCACAAGGTTTCACATTGGGATGTGCTACGCTGCCGTTACTATGCTGCACTGCTGCTTCCCACAACCTGACCTCAGCTCCTAGGGCACTGAGTAGAGCTGATGCGGTACCCAGGGTGAACCTGGGGAAGGACAGGGACAGAAGGGGTCACACACCTCATGCACTTGTGTCCAGCAGTCCCACCACGGAGGCCAGCAGCCAAGCAGTAGGAGGCTGCCCCATGACGAATGTTGAAGCCGTAGCGAGCTGTCGCTGCTGCTTGAAAGAGCATCCTGCTCACTCCCCTGCTCCCACACCAACATTTCAGGAACCGGACAGCAAGTGGATCTGGGAGCTGGTCCAGCTGAGAAAGGCAGTGTTTTTGCATCTGGGTGGGCTCAGGGCACAGCTACAAGACACAGAATTTGTGCCTGCAACAGTCCTCATGAAACCACAGCCTTCCTGCTGGGCTGAGGAAAGACTACTTGTATTTTGCTGTGTATTTTTATTACAAAAATACTGTGAAATCTTGAAAGAAAAAAGCTAGATAGAAAATTCAAACTAATACCTTCCCTAAAATGCCAGTTGGTAAGATATCATTGTTATGTACGTGAGATTCCTTTTAATGAAAAATACTGGATGGGCTTCATATTCCTATTTCTCTCTCAGCTGCTTCTGCACTTGATAGTGTTTGGGTCTAATTGACCCAAGACTAAAAATAAACAATAATTCTAGCACAAATAATAATTGCATCGTCATGAGCAACAGAAGAAACTACAAGACCTACTGTTTTTCTTATTTTTAGCACTTTTCGCGTGACCGGCATATTCCAGAGGTTTGTGTTTACATCCACTGGGAAACGCACTCATCAGCTTTTGTTAAGATTGCAACACGCTCTTCTGAACGCAAAGGCTGGAAAGACCAGAAGTCTTCGCACTATTTCATGCAGCCACAAGATGTCAGTACTCTGTACCTAAAATTATATATACCTATCAGAAAACTAAAGCTGTGGAAAACTGACCTCACATGTGACAGGGTTATGGTCATTCCCTTCTGAAGTTACTGAGGCAGAATTTCAGAGGCGTAAAAATGTTTAGTCTATCACAATCAACTTCTTCCTTGGTTATTCAAGTAGCAGTGGTGCTTTTTAAGGCACACATCACATGCTTGAATTAATTCTGTGAAATCTGAGGAATACTTCGAACGTAGACACCAACAAATCAACAACAGCAACACAAGCCATAAATCCCCCACAATCCGTAATTCTCCCACAGATTTTCCTGATGGTTGCCAAGAAATGCAGACAGCCGGCCTTTAAGCACTATCTCTTGTTGCGCAAACTTCACAAATCTCAGATACTCTTGAAACTTAAAATGTAAAACACTGTTAAGATGTAAAACACTGTTGTGGCATACAGACCCCATGAATAGCTTAGGATCCAGATGTCAAAAAAATTAATACTAATTCATTTTTATTTGTAAATTTAGTAGTAGGTTGGGTCAAATCTTAGAGCCACTTACAATACACCGCAAAACCCCAGGGTCTGTATCTCTGTGCTATGAACGCTGGAAACCACAAAGAAGATTGCTGGGACGCATTCCTACTTCACAGCTGAGAACCTATTAGGTGCACTTAGTTAAAAGCTCCACGCCCTTCACAGACCTTTTCCATTCCTTGAAGAGACCATCAAATTTTTAAAAGTATATGTATAAAGACAGACAAGATTTAAAAAATCAGCTAATCAGCCATGCAATCATTCAGTCATACCTTCACCTAGTGGGAGGGTAAAAGGCGGAGCAGAACAGGCACCAAAACTCAGTCCTCTCTCAGTTTGGCTGAACTGCATCATGCCACATCCAGCACTGCTCAAAGTCACAGTGTCCCAATTTTAGTATTTTATATTATAATAACAACAACAATTTTCACACATATTATATACTTTTAATATAGCAATTGTGCACTCATATTAATATTGCGCTATTAAAAACACATGAAACATGTTAATGTATTTTTAAACATATTATGTAATAATACATTAATATGTAACTGTAATCAATATGAACCATTCAATTCACATATTTTTGCTCTTTTAAAGAGAAAAATAAATTTGGCTTACATGGGCTCTTATTGTTAACAGGGATTACAAGTTCATTACATAAAACCAGAAAAAATGAAAGACCATGCAAGAACCACCCTCAGACTGAGCCTGCAAGAAGCTGGTATCTGCCACAGATTCTTGCTATTCAGGTCTCAGACTTTTCACCACTTTCCTTCCTACCAAACCATTCAAACAAACAAAGCACGCTAACGTCCAAGTGCACAAACATTTGTCTAATCTGTAGCAGTTAAGAGTATGTCACAGATTCAGGCTGGGCTAGCTATGAAACAGACAACAGATGCTCTCTCAAACCAGGACCGAACATCATCACGAGTCTTCACTCACGAACTTAAAACCATCTCTCAAAAAATGCCTATCGTGAGACCCTACTCTCTTGCTGAAGCACCATGATTGCCTGCGTAAAGGCAGTAAGGACTCCTTGCACAGGCTGGCACCCTCTCTTTTCCTAGGAAACATCTGCCTAACAGACACCTAAAGACGCTGCCAAAGCCTGGGACAGAAACCATCCATCAACTATCCATCATCCCAGCCGCTGTTACGTGACCCTGTGGAGCAAGCCTCCCACCCTGCAGGTCCAACCCCAGCACTAACACCGGGGTCTGACACTTCTCTGTGCAGACATCTCCTAAAATGGATTTTGCTTGGCAAGCTCAGGACACAGATTAGATCTTGTAAGTAGACATAAAAGAAGATTTAAAACTATTTTGCTGGAGAAATATTCAAGATGTTTGTTCAAAGGAATACTAAACTGCTTTTCCGAAGGAACCACACCAGTGTAATAGAGTGGAAACACAGTAAAAGCAAATTTGGCCAGAATAATAATCAAAGTTGTACCAGATAGAAAGATCATGCATTCCCAGTAAATCATACACATTTACTTCATTGGCTCCTGAGGCTTTGTAAGAGGCTTTTCAACATTATTAGGCCACTCGTTGAGCAGATGTTCTTCCTTAATGAAATCCTATTTAATACCCTGTGATAAACTGCCAATCAAACAAGAAAATTCAACTGTGAACACAGAGGTGAGTAACGAGCTTCTGACTGCTCCCCCATTACTGCTGCTAACGAGAGAGAAAGGATCAGGGAAAAGCCTCCATATTCCTCTATGATATTTTTGCACCTGACTCAGAGTAAATGAAACGAAACTAACAGTGTGTCTAAAAAACCTCAGCTGAAGATCTACCTATAGCACACGGTAACCAGACACTGAAATCCTAAGAGTAAATTTTAAAATCTTACACTGAAAAGAGAGAATACAGGCTATGAAGAAACCAATACAATATAGATAAATGATACCGAAAACCACCATCTTTCAGCTGTCACTTTAGGTAGAGATATTTTTATACTTCATATAACCATAAGAAAGAAATCACGTTTTAGAAAAATGGTGAGGTAGCAAATATAGTTATTGCACAAGCTAATTAACTCATTTAATTAAAACTGTTGACCACAGCAGTTAAATGCATTCATTTTTCCACCACTGCTATTCACTCACAGTTTAACTTTTGAAACAGAACAGAACGCCACGTGCAAGCCCATTCTGAAAAGCAGAGTGACTGTGCCATAAAAGCTTCTGCATAGTTCAGATGCTCATCACCGTGCAGTTCAAATTCTAGTTTTGTTTTGTTTTGTTTTGTTTTTTTAAGTTAAAAAACTAAAAATTCCTGTGGGGATCATTAGGTTTTCAGATTGTTAAGAAAAATATTTTAGAAAAGAAAACAGAGCAAATCAGAGAAAAAAATCTTCTTCTCCTCTCCCTATGGCTTTTGTCATAGGGAAAAGAGCAAACCAACAAATGCATTAAGGTCTTTCCAGTAGGCAGCGATCACTGCTTCAAAGTGGACCACTCTAACATGAGATCCTTTTTTTTTTTTTTTACCAACAGAGGTACTAAGGCACTAAGGCTAAGCAGTAATATTACAAAGGTTGCATGTTCCCCATATGGTAAATTACGAGTCTCCTTTGAATTTACCACATATACACAATAAATAACACACTAAGACCAATTTCAGCCTAGTGAAAAAACAGAAGCTTCAAATAGTATTAACTGGAAATCACGGAAATCATGGTAATTAAATAGGATTTGCTGTTATACAGGACACAGGAGGAATACTGCAGGAACAAGCACACTGTAAAAAGCAGTAAACACCCAATAAATATGGGGGAACAGAACTTTTCATCACTGCAAGTAATTGGGCAATGTACACATTTCTATAAGCAAAAATAAGGTAAAAGCATGCTCTTAACTCTTTCATGCTTAGAACCATAACTAAGCCTCTGTCATGGCTTTCCATTATTCCTCCACTTTACTTTCAATCTTGGAATTGCTTCATTTGATTTACAATTATTTGAAAAGAAAGTAAACCACTAGAGATGTGCAGAGATGTACAGTAACTTTGATGTCAATTTCTGAGAAGCTTAATTATTAGTACAAACATTATTTCTGGATTCATTGCATGAAGAGCTCTTTCACTGAGATCCAGCTCTTTCCCTTTCTCTCTCACTTCATCCACAGGCATTCCCCTCAATAAATTTTCTCAGTCTTCAATTATCTTCTTTGTTACAACCAAGGTAGAAGAAAAGGCGGGGGGAAGAGTTCTCAACTGCATGTCACATTGAGTATGTCAAGCAAAACATGAATCAGTTCACAGCATTGCACATATTTTGTATTTCCAAACGGCAACATGAGGTGTCTCATAAAAAGAAAAACAGAAGAATATGCCTGCTCTGTGCAATATTTTATTCTGAGAAGTAGGGAACTATTTACCACAAATTATTTTACATTAATTTAACAAACAGAAATAGTAATTGTCTTGTACAAGGGCTGCCAAGTCTGTCTTCTTGCTGATCTTCAGCAACCCCCTAAACACCACAAATCAACACTAGAACAGTAAAAACTACAGCTTTTCCATAAATCATCCTGCTTTCTGTCCTTCCATCCACCTTGCAAAGAATTATCCACCCAATTCACCTAGAAAGCATGCTGATTAGTCTGAATGTTACAAAGCACTTCTGGAAAACTAATATCCTAAGCATGAAGATGCCAATTCCAGATTCACAGTGAGCACACGGATGCTACAGGATGCAGAGTTCTTCTACTCAAAAGTCAACAGGGAATACAAAATTTTAATTATTCAGTGTCCATTAAAAAAATATTGGTTATAACAATCACAGCTTTTTATCTTTCTTTTGAAGACTCATTCCTGCCACAAAGAAGGCAGATTTAGTACTGTATTTCAGTGTAGCCCATGATAAGGATCTTTACTTAGTTTAGCAAACACTCGTTTAAGCAAATACTAATTATGCTTATGAAATAGAATAAAAAAACCCACACTGGCACACGAGAGACTAGACAAAAAGCAAGTGTGTAATGGTCAGCCTAATTTCAAGGAAACGTTTGTATTTCATTTTAGTCACAGTTGAAGTCAGATTCATTTAAACAGGATTTAAGCATGCTACAGAAATGTTTTCCTGGCAGCTCAAATGATTATTCTACTAAATATACTTTATTATAAACAGAATTGCATCCCTTAATCAAAGAAACACTGTTTGCTCTGTCCCTAAAGCCTCAGGACTGAAATGAGACTCTTCCTGAAATTGTTTAAGGCATTAAGTTGTTTTCCAAGACAGTCAGCTTTTGCAAAATCAATCAGACGTTTCAGGTATCCTGGGACAAAGACACAGAGTTCTGATTTGCTTTGTCTAGAAAGCACAGCTCACTGCTGGTCTTACACACTAAATCTTCTAGCTTAACAGAAATAATCCTTTTTGGTACATACTTGCAATCGACAAACATACGAGTTGCCCTTGTCAATGTAACAATGCAGTCAATGATCTTTCTCCAGTAAAATCACAAAATGGTTTGGGTTGGAGGTGACCTTACAGACCATCGAGTTCCAGCCACCCTGCCATGGGCAGGGACCCCTTCCACCAGTTCGGGTTGCTCAAAGCCCCATCCAGCCTGGCCTTGAACACTTCCAGGGAGGGGGCGTCCACAGCTTCTCTGGGCAACTTGTGCCAGGGTCTCACCACCCTTGCTGTGGAGAATGTCTTCCTTATGTCCAATCTAAATCTCCGCTCTTTCAGTTTAAAACCCTTACCCCTCGTCCTATCACTGCACGCCCTTGTAAAAAGTCCCTCTCCAGCTCTCTTGCAGCCCCTCCAGGTACTGGAAGGCTGCTGTAAGGTCTCCCCCAAGCCTTCTCTTCTCCAGACTGAACAACCCCAGCTCTCTCAGCCTCTCCTCACAGCAGAATGTGCAAGTTTTTCTCCATTACCCAGGGATAATGATTTACTACCTATTAAATGCAAACTGAAATAAAAGCTGAATCTTCAAATGTAAAATATAAATACTAGGCAAGGAAAAAGCAGAAGCCTTATCAGCATGCAGCCCGCATATGTTTGGCACAACAGAAAAAGGTGTGATGTATATTTAATACTTAGGTTGAGGCTGTTATCATTGCATACGCAATCCCAGTTAAAGTCACATGAAGGAAAACCTACACTATGAAGAAACATTCACAGAAACATACCAATGAAACAGAAACATACCAAGTGAATCTTGCCTTAAAAAAATGTTTTAATTTACTAGCTAGAAAACTTAAGGTTGGTATTTCCTTATTTGCATATATTCATCTGAAAAAATGGACATAGTAGAGTTATGTTAACATGGCAAGACTTTCTGCTCTCTTCCAACGATCAGACACAGAGGTGTTTGGTGCCTTCTAAGGCCTTTGAATTAACAGACCAGATTCCTCCATCTGAATCATCACAGGACGATGGTCTGGAAGTCCCAAGCCAACCTGCTGCTACCAATCTCATGTCAATTTACCCGTATTAGCAATACAAGGCTTCACAGGGAGATGGGCTACTGGAGGAGCGAAGACCACTGAAATGCCATACCATCTTCCCTGGCCAACAGGTCACCTAATAAGAGGAATATCTTTTTAATCTTGGCATAAATTCCCACTGCAATAGTCTACTCAGGAGCATCACTCAATTTCTGACACAGGTGTCTGCATTGGCCATAGCAGTGCAGAGGCTCAGTATTTAAACCACACCATTTTACTAACATTCTATGCATTTATGCATTACAACATACAGGTGAGTTGACAGCCTACTAAACTTCCTTCTTCTACCTTATTTTAGTGCTGTCAAAGTCATCTTGCTTTACTTCCATTACTTTTTAGCTAGAGGAATAAGATGATTCAAAGCTCCAATCAGATGTTTACAACTTCAGAAGACTTCCTCAGTGATCACCTACATTCATACAACGATCCAGAGNGAGGGGGCGTCCACAGCTTCTCTGGGCAACTTGTGCCAGGGTCTCACCACCCTTGCTGTGGAGAGTGTCTTCCTTATGTCCAATCTAAATCTCCGCTCTTTCAGTTTAAAACCCTTACCCCTCGTCCTATCACTGCACGCCCTTGTAAAAAGTCCCTCTCCAGCTCTCTTGCAGCCCCTCCAGGTACTGGAAGGCTGCTGTAAGGTCTCCCCCAAGCCTTCTCTTCTCCAGACTGAACAACCCCAGCTCTCTCAGCCTCTCCTCACAGCAGAATGTGCAAGTTTTTCTCCATTACCCAGGGATAATGATTTACTACCTATTAAATGCAAACTGAAATAAAAGCTGAATCTTCAAATGTAAAATATAAATACTAGGCAAGGAAAAAGCAGAAGCCTTATCAGCATGCAGCCCGCATATGTTTGGCACAACAGAAAAAGGTGTGATGTATATTTAATACTTAGGTTGAGGCTGTTATCATTGCATACGCAATCCCAGTTAAAGTCACATGAAGGAAAACCTACACTATGAAGAAACATTCACAGAAACATACCAATGAAACAGAAACATACCAAGTGAATCTTGCCTTAAAAAAATGTTTTAATTTACTAGCTAGAAAACTTAAGGTTGGTATTTCCTTATTTGCATATATTCATCTGAAAAAATGGACATAGTAGAGTTATGTTAACATGGCAAGACTTTCTGCTCTCTTCCAACGATCAGACACAGAGGTGTTTGGTGCCTTCTAAGGCCTTTGAATTAACAGACCAGATTCCTCCATCTGAATCATCACAGGACGATGGTCTGGAAGTCCCAAGCCAACCTGCTGCTACCAATCTCATGTCAATTTACCCGTATTAGCAATACAAGGCTTCACAGGTAGATGGGCTACTGGAGGAGCGAAGACCACTGAAATGCCATACCATCTTCCCTGGCCAACAGGTCACCTAATAAGAGGAATATCTTTTTAATCTTGGCATAAATTCCCACTGCAATAGTCTACTCAGGAGCATCACTCAATTTCTGACACAGGTGTCTGCATTGGCCATAGCAGTGCAGAGGCTCAGTATTTAAACCACACCATTTTACTAACATTCTATGCATTTATGCATTACAACATACAGGTGAGTTGACAGCCTACTAAACTTCCTTCTTCTACCTTATTTTAGTGCTGTCAAAGTCATCTTGCTTTACTTCCATTACTTTTTAGCTAGAGGAATAAGATGATTCAAAGCTCCAATCAGATGTTTACAACTTCAGAAGACTTCCTCAGTGATCACCTACATTCATACAACGATCCAGAGATATATCCAGGACCACACATGCTTTTTCCCCTCTTATGAATATCCCTACCTTCTTCGAGAACAAAAGCTATTAAAAAGAATGAAGGCTTAGCTTCTGCAAATACCAGCAGTTAACATGCATGTTTTGTAATCTGCAGTGTTAGCACTATGCTCCACCATGTCTAGCAAAGGAAAAATCCATTTAACTGCACAATGCATTGTCATGTGAAATTAAAGTGAATGATAAACACATTCTTGCAACACTTCAAGAATAAGAATCACGGCAATGAAACTGAAAGAAAGAGAAATAATTTGAGATTTGTTATTAAATAAATGTTTTTGTGCAGCAAGCAGTTACCTGGTGCATTTATCACGGAAGAGAAAAAGAAGAAATACATTTTATTCATAGTACTGATCTTAAACCAGACATAGCCATTTCTAAGTGATGGTAAAAAACTCAAAGACTAAAAAGTTATGATTAAAGAAGATTCCTAGTATCATTAGTAGAATCTTTTGTTAGTCTCACCGAAACAAATTTTGATTATTTTTATCCTTTTCAGAACTAGTAAAAATGGGATCACAAATACAGTTTTTTAGTCTGGGAGAAAAAAAGTTCCAAATGATGTCTCCAGACTACGACAATTCACAAGGAAGAACCTGAACAAGTACAAAGCCATGTCATGTGTGCTTTGGACGAAGTGTATTGGTCAATGATCAGGCAATTAATGTCACTCCCACTTTGATAGGCCCTAGGAAACCCCATCTCATGTCCTGTTAAGTATCTCATGCTGCTGCTAATGAACTAGCAGGGAACTTTTTGGCCTCCAACAGAAATTTGGGTTCATGTATAACAGAACACCCTCACTTAAACCTAGCTCTTCCTTCTCAACCCCATGCCACACAGCTCAAACCAAAGCCATCATGCTACTGCTATGAAAACTGGGGCTCCTCTGCTTAGACTGTTCCTTAGACTTTCTCATCTGTCTGCGTCTGTCTTTTGTGCATGTCTGCAGGTTTAGGTCAACATCACTCATGCATGGATTGTGCCCACGATTCACCTTGCTTTTTGGGACACAGTAACAAATAAACAAAAATATAAGCCTACCACGACCTTTGCATTGTTTCAGAAAAAAATACAGCAGGTCCTTTTCATAAATCTGAGCTTCTGCGTAGTCCAGTTAGGGCCACATTACACAGAAATAACAGCAGTTTGGTTTTCCCCGAGTTGCACATTCAGTTGCACACCAAAGCAATTTTTAGACAGACAATAAGTGGCTCTGAATTTTTACAGTCACAAGACCTCATGGAAGAGACACAGCAGAGCCAGGGACAGCCCCAGGAATGCAAGATTTCCACTCATCTCTTCTTCCTGCCAGGTCTTAACAGACTTTTAGTGTTCTTAGCCAGAAGGTTCATTTCCCATGACTGCTGTCTTTTGCATCATAGCTTAACTTACATGGCAACATTTGCCCACCAAGCACTGCATGATAAGAAAACAACAGTATCAATGACAGCCAGCCATCAGAAAATAAACATTTACAGTAGAAGCATTAACCTCTCCTATTGGCAAATCTCCCATTTCTTTTTACAGTGAGAGCTACCAAGAATGTGACTATAAGAAGTCAGATGGAAATCAATACAGAAGGCAAAAATCATCAGAAGTCAAGATGCAGTATTCTCATTGAAAATCAGGTAATTTCTTACCTCTGATAGGACAACCACTTAATACCCCCAAACTGATTTTCGTAACAATGAAAGTAACTGCCTTTCTAATCATTTTGCTTTAGTTTGTTTCCTAAACATTTTGCAAGGCTATTAATGTAGAAATCAGTCCAAAAAGACTGCAGAAGCTGGGATTAATGGAACACATTCTTTTATTTCAAAAATGTCTTCTTGAACATAAAGGAAAACGAAGTAACATTTTGCAATTAGAAATGACATTCGTAAAAGGCATAACTAGGTGACAGACTGAAATAATACAACATCTTCACTTTGTACGCTTCACTGGATCTCCAATGAAATTACTCATGCTGTAGTTCAAAATACTGCTTTGGAGAGTATTAAAGCATTAAAACAGGAGCATAGGAAGAGAAATGTACAGAAGGAAAACAGGATTAGGTTATGTCACAGAAGGATTTTTGTCTCATTCATCCTTCTGCAATACATAATTCTGAAAATTCCCATTTTTGCCTTACAACAGTATTTGCTAAATAATCAGCTCAGACTAGAATGAATCTTTTCTAAAAACTGCTCTTAACAATTTTGCTGTATTGATGTGTTAATCTAAAAGCATTCTCTACCAGTAATTAACAAGAGTGGCAACACTGTGATCACAGCAGTGTCACGTAATGGTACCTTGTCAGAAAAGTTTTACAAACCAAGCTGAACATCAATTTTATTCTTTCTCATCCTGCATCATGAGATCAGCCGAATGGGCATACAAGACCAATGATGCCTTAAAACAGCGGGGAAAAAACTCCGAGTTCATACCCTGGAGAAAACAGATTGCTGGACTGCTCTTAAATCTCAAGTTATCTCATACTTGAAGTTATATCATTTCAAGGTATGCCACTGTACCTAGGCACATCACTTCTTACTAATGAGTACTTCAGGTTTCGTCGGAATTCCCTCATATTCTTCTAAATTGACCTGTAACCAACATACAAAAAGATGCCCCAAAGATCACCTCTAAATAACTATTCATGAAAGCTTACTGGAGAGTTTCTCTAGTTTCTATTTTCAATCCCTCAAAGGGCCTTTTCTAGAAAAAGCGAGAAACCTATTGACAGCATTTCTCCCAAGAAGGCAAGAATTGTTCTGTTTTTTTCCTCCTACTGCATTTTTATAGGATTCTAATATACTGTACATACTGTTTTACACACGTGACTGTTACAGTAGAGGAAATTCTGGTCCACCCGAACTGATGGAGATTCTACTACCAAATTCAACCGATCAGAAATAAATTAAGTAATCATAAAATCTAGAGTGTACCTAAAAACTCCCAGGAAGCCTGCTGTTTAATACAGCTTATGATTTCTGAAGCTACAATAAACTTACTTAGCGCACAGTCCATCTCAGTACAACTGCCATCTTTGCCACATATGAATTCTCCCACTGTGCTGCAAAATGACATTTTTGATTTCAGGTGCCTAAAACCAAAAAATCAAAAAAAGTTTGGAAAACCCCAGAAAGTTATTTTTGCATTTCATAGACTTTTTTTATATCCACTCAATCATGTGAATAAAAATTTCTGTATATGCTCCATAATTGTCACAAATAGATCTCCATTTAAGGAATTATTATTATTGTTGGCTTGTTTGGGGTTTTTTTCACTAAATTAAATAGGCTGCTACAGCAGCTACAGATGTAGATTCTGGATGAGAGTACTCTACAGCTCCAAGAAAACTTTTATTTGGATGCCTAAACAGTAGGGTTGTAAGGAAGTTGGTAAAGTGTATGAGGCTACTGACAGCAGTGTTTGAAAAATGCCTGCACTTGCCAGTTTCTGCTGGTGGTGGCACAGAGCCAGCGCTTGTAGGCAGCTCCTGCCAGACCTCACCACCGGGAAATTCACAACAACTGTTGCTCTCTCCAGAGGTATCAGGACTGAGTTTGGTTTGGAATTCTTGCTGTAGAAATTTTCACTGTAAAATGCCAAGGAATGGCTCCTAAGATGTGTTCTCAAATTATTTAATAACCCCATAATTTACTTGAGATTTTCCATCCTCCTATGGGAACAGACTCCCCCTTAAAGGCTTAGGAAAGGGCATCCAGCCACCCTCTTCGAAGGCTGCCATGCGGTTTCCTGCGGTGTTTCCTTCCTCTTGAGATGGAGAAATGAGGAAAAAAACCCGCAAGGGCCACAGGATGTTAGGAACAACATGACCGGTGAGATGCTTACCGAAACACGAGGGAAAACAAGAGATCAGTAGGGCGCACACGGTGGACTGACTTTTTTTCAGCTCCCCATGCAAAGGGGAGAAGCTGTTCCTTCTGAAGCTTTCAAGGGGATAGTAGGGTACCACCAACATGAGGACCTCCTAGAGTACATAAGAATTCCTGGCTATGATAGAAACAGAACGCCACATTAGACAAAAAATGCTGCGTCTAGCCGTAACGTATGCTGTTTGCTGGATGGAGGGGCACAGGCGCCATGAGGAAATCTGGCAGTGGGAGCAGACACCAAGTCAAGCTGGGAGCAGAAGGAACCAAAGCAACAGACCAAGCCCGTCTTCCAGCGGACATGGGCACCTTCTGCAAAGGGACTTGCTCAGACGGACAAAGCTGCTGAAGCACATCAGTAGAACGTGCAACCCCCGTTTCTCAGTAGGCCTTCCTGCTCTTTCCTCCTTGATTTTCTACATCGCAAAAGCACCACTACTCCCCGTCACCATCAGGCAGGAGCCTGATGTAGATGATACATGTAGATGTATAGTTATTCACCAGACAAAACGCAAAGTCTATGTGCATGTATGTTATTGCACTATCGCAGTTTTTCAGATTCTCCTGGATTTGACAGTCATCTCTCCCAATTATTCTCAATTTAAGCAGCTAGTTTCTTGCTGTTATAAATATTTCATACCGGAAATGGTAAATTTATCAAACTGAAGTGCAGTCTGCACAAGGGCACTAATTACATTCTATTTTGGTCTTACTTCTTGCCATCTCTGGGCGCAGGTTTCAGTACCAGAGTCAGCCACTTAAGGATCAACCCATCAGCTGTTTCTACAAAGACAGATTCTCTAGTCTTAGGAAGCATTACTGAACTGCCTCCTGGAGAGAGAGTCATGGAGATACAGCGATATTATCCATTTAGAGGTCAAGGTGATAAACATCTACTTTGAGGAACTCTTCCTGTAAGATTTCACACAGAAAATACACAACTTCTGATCATCATGAAAAAGCAAACACGTTTCTCTTACGGTCAAAATAAGTATTTTCCTTGTGCTATTTTGCAAAATCGTGTCAATTTGTAATAAATAAATAAATAAATAAATAAAAATCTAAAGGCAGAAGAGGTCAAATTCATCATGTACCTAGCCTGTTTTCTGACATGACACCCGTTTCTGACATGATTAACCCGTGCAACTTATTTCCCAACTTTGTCTAAAGCAGAGCAGCAAACAAGCATTGTACATCTCTCAAAAAGCATGAAAGGGAGTGGATTTCAGGCTCCAGTGAATTAAGAAAACACTGTGAGGAAAACATGTTTAAAACATTTGAAAGAGTATCTTTCTTTTGACTGAAGAGAATCGTAGCAAACCAATGACTAAGACGTAATTCCCCTTTTCACCAGTTGTGCTACAACATTTCAGTTTGCATCTCAAAGTGAATCTCTTTGAGAGCAAAAATTGGTCAGCCACAAGGGGTTTTGGTTTGTTTGTTTAAAAACAGTATTTAAGATATTGCAAAACATCTAGGAAGGCATGTTACCACTATGAAGTAGCCACATAAACTCCACATACAAGAAGTCAGAGACAAAACAAAGGTATCTTTTTAACCCAAAAATTTTAACTCCAGAAAAAACTTCAAAATATACATGATATTACACAAACACTGTATATGACAAAAAGCAAATGAGAAATCAAAACTGAAAAGGAAAACATAAAGATGTAGGTAATAATGTTAATGCAATGTTGTTAATAGTACCAACTTAGCAAATCCAAGGTTACATAGTTTTTCCCAATCTTAAGGGAAAAGGTATCAGAAAACAAATTTTTAAATCTAACTAAGTATATGGTTTACTTTAGGATGGCCTTAAACAAAGCACGTTATTAACCACAGTTGTGGTCACTACAGGATTTTGCGAGAAGTAAAAACGTAAATTCCCTCATCATGCAGCTGAGATGAAGCTATGGTGCCACAGCTCAGTGGTACTTGAAAGGAAAGTTGGATCAGACTAAAGACAGGGTTTCTTGTGAAGATGATGAGTTAAAATGAATAGTTACGTTTCCTTGTGCCATACTGCACACGCCAGAGCACAAACACTGCCTGTTATGATGAAGGATATTATTTTCAGTCATTTGAGAAGACAACAGCAAGATGTTGGTCATGTCACAAACAATGTTCTGTTCGCCTTTTGTTGTCACTCTCAACGGTGCTGTTTATCAACTAATAGCCGTGATTAATGCTGGCACTGCTAGTCACATAAATATAGCTGCAATTTTTCCCTTTCCTTCTGAGGATGTTGTGGTGTCTCTTTATAAATTTGGGGAAGACAAAATGTGCAGAACATTCACAGCATGAGAATTCAACTTTGAATTCCAAGACTGCAATATGTTCAGCAGCAAGTTTCTAAAAAAGATACGTGAAACTGCAGCTCAAAAATTAAAGAACAAAAAGCTAAAATTAAAACAAGCTTCTACCACGTAGTTCAAGTATTCTTTTAGAGTGAAATTCACAGTACTTGGAAAAAATTCAATTGTCAGGCTTTAAGCAGAGGATCTGGAAAGAGATTTGGAGGAATGGGGTGTTAAGGGTTGTTACAGACCTACAGTGTAAGAATCCTCCGAAACAGCCCTTGGATAAATCTTCCAAGCTCTGGTTTTAGTACATAATACATCTGCCCTGGTAGCTCCATTTAGCATTTGGATGTATATTCTTGGACGGTGCCTTGCACAGACTGTCCTGTGATCTCTGGCTGGCTCGTAACCCCCAAAACAAGCACCGCTGTAGCATGCAGGCAATGCAACAGAAACACTGGTACTGGCTCAGATGTAGGAGACCAACAGACAAAAAGGATGTCTCAAAGCTCGCCTACCTGACATACGTGACAGGCTGCTGGCATATGTGAGGTACCGAAGGGCGGGTGCCCTTTTGTTATCGGAACAGCCAGAAACAGGGCAGCTTGCAAGAAAACTCCAGTAAGCTTGTTGTGATGCTAAACCAAGCACTGCCACAAGCACAAAGGCTGAAAAGGACAGTATAACGGCCGTGTGAGACCATGTCAAAGAAGCAAAGGTGACCACTGCGCTCATAGGTCAAACCGCTAGTCAACAGAGAATATAACCTGGTACCATGTCCCGCAAGAACGGGGACCCTCACCACCATCACTACGTGAGAATCCCGGATCAGCAGAATGCCATGGACTCCAGACGACTGATGGACACTGCAGACCTGTGGTGGTGACTATACTCTTGCTGTGCTCCCTAATACTGCTGCTTTTCTCTACCTTTTCTCTACTTCTGCCTTTACTCTATCGCTCACCCTACTGCTGTTTCTGGGGAACTACAATAAAGCTCTGGGGAACAGCATTTGACCCCGTTTGTGTCTTAGCCTCACATCTGGGAATATCACAAACCTCCCAGACCGGCAACTGGACCGGGACGTAACACTCAGACCAAAGGTCCCGTGAGCTCTGTCTCCATCAGGAGCTATAAGCAGATGCCAACAGAGAAACAAAAGAACAGGCACTTGCATTATTTCCCTCCATTGTCATCCTAGGCACCAAGAATTTGGAGCAAAGACCTTCAGAGTTAGATGTGTTTTCTGTGCATTGCAATGCCCTCTGTGGATTTTTCTTTCGTGACCTCACCCAGTCTCCTCTTGCACCCACATAAACCTCTGGTAAGAATCCAGCTTTACATGGCCAGGTTCTTAGCAAAACACCACTGGGATTACCACTGCGATACTTCAATCAATAAATGAAAAATAGGAAGTATTATACTCAAAAGAGGATTTAGACAAAACTGACTTCTCAGTCAAGCCCCTTTCTGTGCACTTGCCATCCAGCAGCCATACGATTCACTCAGCGCCTGCCTAATGCCCGTAAGTCCCCTTGATTAAAGTTCTGCAGGCGCTACTAAAATCTCAATCTGAGTAGCTCCAAGAGAAAGGGAAAACAAGCAGAAACACAGCGGATGGCAGCCAGGACACTCAGGGATGAGTGGATGGATCCTAGCTTGAGGTCCCAGTTACAAGGTGCTGTTTCTGTACTTTCCCCTTAAGAAACAAAGGCTCAGTCCTGGAAGTCCAAACCCAGCTGAGATCTGAAACCCGGTTAGTGGGGGAGGGAGCAGATCTGTAGCTCCCTGCCTGGTCTGAAGGATCTTCTAGACTTCACTAAGCTGCAACGCACATTCTCCTTCCTGACACGCTTGCAGTGGCTTGGTAAAACACTCCCTCGGTTGCTCAAGATGGGAGGGCTGAGCTTTTTCAGGAACAGGAAAAACTCAGAAAGGGAGCAGAAAGTAACCCAGGCATCTTGCTTCTTTGGTAAGATTTCAAGCTATGAGGCTACTCTGTGAAACCAGAGCCCAACAATACCTTCTTCCCCAGTATCTTCTCAAAAGAAAAAACAGTGCTTGCTCAGCCCTTTTAAAGGTGATGAGTGTATACCATCCAAAGTGAACTACAGGCTCCAAAACAGGTTGGGTGACAACTGTGCAGTGCAACCCCAGTGTCTAGCCTCTAGGACTAGTAAGTACTGAGTAAATAGCATTTTTGTTGTGTTGCCTCCGAGGTAGCTTGAGGAGGTTTCCTTGCTGCTCAATCAATAGCTTTCCAAAATGACTTTTTAAAGGACTTGACATTTTACACAGCACCTAGTATTCACTTCAGAACCTGGGATTCCACCTCAGGAGATGGATCTCCTATCCTTCGTTTACTCTAGACTCAGGCTCTTGTATTATCGGGAAAAAAATTTACACTTTTTCCTGGCAAAGGAATAATCACATTCACATCTTGGTTCATTTATAAATATGGATGATGGATATGACTGAATTACATCATTCAGAAACTGGGCAAGTCTCTATAGGTCATGGAACAAAAACACTTGAGTATCTATTTTTAATGAGTGTCATGCAAAGCTTGATAAGAGTATCAAGATATCCAGAGGAATAATATACATAAAAGCTCATTCTTGCAACAGTGAGTATATTAAAATTTCAGTTTCTTTGACATAAATATCAATGGAGCAATTTCCTACCAATGTAAACAGCCTTCTCAGTTTCTGCTACTGTATTTGAGATCTGAAATGGGTCAGGTAATTTCATCACGTAAGCATGGAAAGGTCCTGTGCAATACTATTTTTGCAGTTAAATTTTTACTATGGCTTTTTCTCTCTCACAAGGAATATATTACAGCAAATCCAAAGCAGGCTGTTAGTCAGATTTATCATGCTCACACTGCTTTTCAGGAAGTGGATTACTTACCTGACTTTAAATATGAGCTGCAGCTGCATGTACAGTGTCACTGAATTAGCCTGCTGTGTCCCTGCGGGTCAAAATACTTTTTAGGAATCCTTCCTGTGTCTGAACTATGTGTGCAGTACATGTCTCAGAGCAGACTGTAAAATGCCAATACGTGATCAGCAGACTAGCCAACAGCTAAAGTGTGGACGCATCTTATAGAGGGGTTTTACTGTTGCTGTCTTCAAACACAGCTCCAGTACTTACCAGTTAAGCAGTCAAAGAACAAAGTAACAAGACAGTACTTGTGCAAGCCAGAGAGCACAAATCTGCATGGTTAAAGTAAATCTATCACACCCTTCTCAGCTTGAAACATTCAAAAAAGAGAGGAAATTAGCCAGCAGAAGAATTATACCAGTATTAACTAAATCTTTTTTCTCCTGTGCGGGTTTAGCAGGCTCTAGCTCCTTTTACTTCATGCTTTTGAGTCAAACAACCTCTACATAGTTCTTAGCAGAGTTTAAGTAACACACAATTCAAACCTTAACTGTAACTTTAAGACCCTCGCATAAATTTACCAACGGACACGTAGCTTCCCAAACGTTAAGGCAGCGTTTACCAGCACGCTTACCTCCACGGTCCCGTGCTGCTAAGTTCTGTCCTCTTCTTAGAGTAATGTCCAACTGGTACATTACGGGATCCCCAGACGCAAAATCTGCATTACTCGTTCCAACCAAATTTGTTCTCTGGAGGGGAAAAAAAGAAAAATGCAATAGCTAATGTTACTAAAAGTGTCATCTAAGGTATATAGTTCTTTGGCATCACTGTTCTGTTGAACTGACACAAGGCCATATCCCAATCCCCCACCTCAGAGGTAATACCTCAACACCAAGGAATCCACTACTGTCATCAGTATGACAATTCCTGAGCATCCTTTCTTTCAAAAAATTAAAATAGCTCAAACATCTCAATGGTTAAATTTATTATTTTTAAAAGGTGGTTGGAAAATAATTCTCTGATATCTGTATTTATTATCTCAACCTGCATTTTTAATTACATTTACACACACTTCCGGCCCACTAGAGCAGAATAAGTAAGAAAAAACAGAGCTGGATCTACTATACTATTTGGACTGGTCATTACCAGTAGCTCAAACCCTGTATTTATTCAACAGGGATAATCTAGGCATTGAATAAACATACATGAGTTACAATTTTGTCAGCTACTGGAGTACTTTGCAAGATACGTGCTTTTTTTTCCACAGAGTTATGAGGTAAACTGTGTGTGGGGGTGGATCGTAAAGACATTAAATCCAGCTGTAGCTCTTCATTTGTCATACATGCCATCTTAGTTTGCCTGTACGCCAGGGCAAAGACAAGATTCTTAGAGTAGCTATTTGCATAATCTGTATCATAAAAAATTGGAATAAATAAATAAATAAGTCAGAATGCAAGGAACTCTCTGGACTGCATGAATAGCAACCACATTTCTGTCCCAAATGACAAAAGAGAGAAATTGTATTTATCAGTACGTATAAGCTTTTACAAAATAGTTTTTAACACATCTTT
>VZSC01012871.1:134752-148036 GCA_013398225.1 Steatornis caripensis | reverse complement strand
AGTTTCTAACACATCTTTCTATAAGTAGCATCTAATTACAGTGCATGTTTGGAACACCACATTTAATTTTAAGACTAGAACAACAATATCTATTATACATTCAAAGTACATACAGGAGCTTTCTATATTATACACACTGAGCACCGCGGTTACATATTCTCGTGCTAGGAGATAAATCTTTTAAGACCAGTGCTATTAATATTTTATTATGTGATTATGGGTCCTCTGCAAGAAAAAAAAAAGCAGCATGGTAGAAACATCTCACAGACCATGTGTGTACTAAGGGCTGTACCTCTTGAACAAGAAACTTTTGTTCTTTCTCTCCCCACTCCCTTCCTTTTCTTTTTAAGGTAATAATAAATCTAAAGCATGAAGGAAGCCACAAAATAAAGACCTTTTAACATATGGCTTATTCTTGTTATTCCAGAGTCACAGCTCCAAGCCCTAGCATATTACCCTTTGCTGCAACCTGTGCAGTGCTGGCCAAACCACATCTTGGCATGCTTACCACTCCCACAGCAATGAAAATTGTTCAAAACTAGTGCATTTCAGAGAGAACGGTTAGATGAGCTTTGATTTGGTGGAGGGTGTTTTTCTTGAAATCTCTCAACATTTATCTTCTAAAGTATCTGCTGAAGTATGCCTGAAACTATCAAAGGACCTTGCAAGACTCTTGCAGAGGCACCCACAACCTTCTTTTAAATGACTAATGCCTCATTCACCATCTCTTTTTTACTTTAATTTGTTTTTTAATGCACTCACCACACAAGGATACAAGGTTGACAGTAATGGATTTCCACCCCACTCCTGCAATGCTTGGTATCTAGTCCGGCCAGAAATAAGGAAAAAATTGCATACTGTCCTGTTCCTCAGCCTCATCCTGGGTCCCAGTGTTCCACCAGGGTATTGTGAAAGAAAAAACTTGTGTTCTGAAGTAAATAATAAACACCAAAATTTTCCTTCCCTTTTCTTGCCCTTCTACAAGAGCGTACAGACACAAAATAAACACGATGTCTTCCAGCATTTACAACCTCCTCCGCAATTCTTCCTCACAGCGTGCCCTCCTCGCTTCACCTCTGAGGTACAACACAAGCTCTACGTTAAAATTCATCAATTTGAACAGCGGTTGCTCCCTTCTTCCCTGTTCTCACCTCCTTTGCAATGCTTTTCCTGACTTTTTTCTTGCAATGGAACTTAATTTTCTTTTCAACGTTTACATTAATAAGCTCTTCAGAGAGCTGCTCAAGGAGGCTAGAAGCACTTAGGTGAGCAATATAACAAGGCTACAGAACATAAAATGTTACACCAATTAAATAAATAGCAAATAAAAACTAACTATCCCTAAGTGTTAGAAAGTCAAATGAGTATTTCTGCATCAGAACAGCAGCATTTGAAGTACGCAGTTAAAACTGGAGGTTGCCATAATAAGTGCAACTAACAAAAAATCTTTTTTCAATCACCTTTTTTAATTAACAGGTTCAGAAGTTAAAATGGCAACTAGTACAAAACAAAGAACCACTTTTGTGTGGTCTGCAGTGATGAACTAAAGTCAGTGATGTTTGGACAAGAAATTTGAGAGCATTCACTAAAGCCCTAACCATGGAACAGTTTCAAAACGCAGTTTTCTGAACTTCTACGTTCCAAGTCATAATGTCAAGGAAACAAGGTCTCTGTAGCTAGGCAAAAAAAAAAAAAAAATCATCACAACGAAAAGTTGTTGTGAGCCACAGGGCTGTTTCTTACTGACTGCTGCAGGGTGGTGACACCAAGCCCAATGAAGCCAGGGCACACCTTCACTTTTAGTGTCTAAAATGTATGGAAGGCCTTGAAATTACTTTTATTAATTCTTAAACAAAAATGTTGAGATTCCAGACAAAGACCAGAAAGGCAATTAGTCATATTTTCATAATCACAAAATCACCTGTGGGAAGGTTATGCCTGAATTAATTCCTTTGAATTGATTTTAGTAGCGATCTGTCATTACTTTAGAATATTCTTATTAGCTAAACTATGACTAAATTCTTGGATTCTACAATTTCCCATAAAATCAAAATTAATCTGTTTTAAGGGAAATGTATTATTTGGCACAAACGCTGAAGCCTTGTATACAGTGAAGCCTCGCATACAGTGAATTTTGACAGAGAGGTCAAAGAACGCTGCTCATCTTGAGAACAGGCCACGTGCAGAGGTCAGGACAGCGGTCCTGACAACCATTCTCGTAGTTGGTTGCACTCTATTGCTTATTATGGATACCAAACCCTCCTGGGCTGCTCTCTTACCCAACAACAACAACGGAGCTGCTTTCACTTTCAGTGAAACATCCTGGAGAAGTTCTTCAACAGCCTGCACTAGAATGAACCTGCAGCTGCAAGCCACTTCTGCTTCACGGCATGTCCAGCAACGCTCTAACATACCCAGAAAATGCATTGTTTCATCCAGCTGAACTGAACACAGAGCTCACAGCAGCCACGCTTCTGACGACCCCTACAAGTGGCACTCCTCCTTTAAGTGGGCTTTTCCAAGAGCTATCTCTGTATTACACAAACTCATCCCAAATCCAAAAGAATACTATTTCCAACAAAGCCAGGACGCAGAAATAAAACCCTTTTTCACTTTGGTTCCAGTTTAGCTCAACAGTCATTCAGCTGGGTAATTTATTAGCTGTAAGTGAGCTGAAATCTTCTACATCAGCAGGGAATGCAAGGCAGGTCCAGGATTAATGCGGGATGCTCTATCAGAGCAACTATCAACAATAAGCAGAATGGGTAACTTCCAACTGGAAAACATTCATTACTGCATTTTAAGACCAAAAATCAAAGACGGCATTACCACGAGTGTGTATTAGGCACGTTTATGGAGCTAAGCTGTTGGTATAACAATGTGAAATAATGTTTGCTCACTTTCGCAGAAGCTCTGGGGTTTAGACACGTACCGAGACATCTGCCACTCTGGAGACATGCACGACCAAGGGGAGCTGCGCAGGAATGTGCCCCTGCCCAGGCCTTGTGCCACTGCCACGTTACAGGCCACACAAATACCGGCGCGAAGAGTCTGCACATCCTAGCACAAAAAAACCCTAGTTTTCTGATGTCTGTGATTACTATCAATAGGAGTTTCTATTAGCTAACCTGACACAAAGCTGAAACTGTTGTTAAGAGAGTAATTAAAGGTTTTGATTTTTTTGTTTAATTCCCATTTTGGCAGCATATATGGAAAAAAATTAATCGACCTTTCTCAAAAAAATGTCTAGAGCACCTGGAAGCTCTGGCTGCAGCTGTCATGAAGCTGTTCACTGCTAAACCCTTTGCAATTCACTGATGTGAAAAGTTAGCCAAGGACCTCCACCTCAGTCATCCACATCATGACAGACACTTCACTGAGTCTTCCAGATTTAGCAGCTCAACGACTAAATGAACGAACTATTTTTTACATCTGAAGAAAGGTCGAGCATGTAAAAGGACTGTAAGCTAGCTAACGGGTAGGTACACACAAGTAGCTGCACACCAATAACAAAGGGAAAAGCTATTGAATTTTTCGTACATCCAGTGCTTCCACCATATGAAGTGTTCACTGGTCAGAACCCAGTCACACCTCAGCAAGCAAGAAAAATGATGACACTTTGAAACTGAAGGATGGCTAAAATCACCACCATTTCCATATCACACAATTTTTCACAGTTTGTTACAAACATACTATAAAACAAAAAGATAGCGAATCTAATTCTGGTCACTAGGCACTACTGAAGTCTGAGGAAATCTGTTGAAGTCAGACTAGGAATTTATGGCTAAAGATGAGAATCAGTAACAACATTTGTACTATCTTCTTACAAATCACATCACAAAGTTCCAGGGTAGTTCACTAACTTCTCCCAGTATGAGACTACGAAGAGTACTACCGTTTTTGCCACTGAAAACTATCTATCATCCTTTTATATGACCATGAACACCGACAGTCTCTTTCAAAGCTCTTAATATTTCTAACAATTCATTGGCTAAACCAACCCAAGAAATCAATGGCTTTGCTGCCCTCCTACAATTTATATACCATACACTAGCCGTGATTTTGTGCCAGCAATTCAGGGGATATAAGAGATTTAAGGAACTCTCTGCTGCAGGAAATAACTGTCACTTCAGAGGAACAGATTCTAAAATTTGATATAGTTTGTTCCTTGCCAAAACTGAAAATATTCCTTAGGTTATAAAAAATAACCTACACACTCCCCCTTCCGAAAAGGAAAAAAAATTTTTACCAATACAGTAAAAAAACCCCAAACCCTTACATTTTCCTGTGCTTAGAAGTATATTTTGGAAATGTGTATAAACTAGATTGAAGTAATATCCTTATCTGAGTCATTTATGCAACAGGTTACAGCTCTGTCAATTTCCTGTTCATTTCAATATTCTGCCAGAACACACTGATAAGGTAAGAAGCAGCACTTATTTTTTCCAGCATAAAACAAAGGCTCAGCATCAACACTTTCTTCAGTGGGCAAAGGAAAAGGAAACATTAACAGTTGTCTAGAAGGAGTGACAAGGGAAGCTGGGGATCTGGCTGCACTGACTGTCCATGTGCTGGGGTCATTGTGAGGAAACCAGACTGTGAAATAAACCCGCATTCCTTTAATGGTTGCGTACAACAGATGAAATTAAGTGTCCTGCAAGGAGGAAGCAGCAGAACATCAACAGGCAAGAGTTCACAGCGTGGTATGAAATACTACCAGCTTTCAAACAGACAAAAAAAAAAATCAAAAAGTTTGAAGTAATGTGACTGTGTCTTCAATACTGCATAAGCAGAATTTTCCACTCCAGTTACTGCCTGGCTGAAACAGACTTCTTCAGATCATTGTCATTTGTTGAAGCTTCATGCTTTGGAAACACCTGCTTGCAAGAAATTCAGAAATTCTGAATATCCAAGAGGCTGTCAGTAACTCGTTGGTGCAAGTTACAGGAACTGACTGTGCTTCAAAGTTACGGCAACAAAGTGACAAGCAATTTTTAATTTCGCTGGAAGTATTTACTTATCTAACTTAGGAGTTATGACGATCGTGTCCCAAACAACACTTTGTATGCTAATGTTCCAGCTGATGCTGATGGCAAGTCAGGAAGAACTGAGGAACTTTTGAGTAAAAACAGTTCTGTAGCTCACTTCATCTCATTCATTCTGTTTTCCTTATTCCCTAAATAAAAAGCAGATGTATAATGTGAATCCATTTCAACAGCAACATGAAAGAGCATTCTGGAGTTTTGAATATTATTTAAACTAATATTGCAGCATTTATTAGCAGCATTTTATATGCACTAATGTACATTTTATATGCACTAATAATGTGCTTTTTGATTAACCACATATGTGCTTTGGATGGGACTGGCTACTTTGTTAAAGCTTGTCCTATGTTTCCTATTGACAAGATATGAGTATTTATAATGAATGTGAAAAGCCTCAACTGTTGTTGTGAAGATTTTGAATTGGATAAGATGTACTGATGAACTGTAAAACCTGTATTTTGCAGTTCTGCTTGTTATCACATAATGGCAGCAGCACATACTTGCCGGTCTGAAATGTCTCAGTTACAAAGAACTATGAATTCAAGATTATCTCTTCAGAATACAGGCATTTTTATAGTTAACATTAATCACATGCACATACACAGACACATTTTTACATGTGTCAGTATGCTCTGAATATGAGCATCTAACTTATATTGTCAGGAAACACACTGTGGCTAAATAAGTCATGAGTGTATAAAAGATTCAGCCTCTTTCCCAAGCTTTTTGGCTATGGCTGAAAGAGTTGTTTCATCTGCTTATTAAAGAAAACCCCTAAGAATCAAATAGTAATACTGATCATTTATGTCCTCAGAATAATCAGAATATTTTCGGTGACATCTGTTCTAATTCTTGCTCTTTAATTTTATTTGAAAGCAACCAAAAGAAAATGCTCATTTTCAGTATCAAAGCGAGTACTGTCAACAGCTTGTGGGATTTCTGCCTGAAAATGTAACGAATAGATGCAGAAATAATAATAATGAAAGATGCAAGCATTAAGTTAACATTTTGAAAGTTTTGGTATCCGGAAGTACACTTGAAATCATTTGTTTCAGTTGAAGCACTAACCCTGCCTGCCAGCACAGGAAAACAAACAAATCCCTATATTGACAAAGCAAGCAGCAGAGATTCCACGAAGCTGCTTCACCTTCCAACTGTCCCCATATCCTGTTTTGGGGATGGAAAACTCAGTTTGCTGCCATTTATTCACTCAAATTACTACAAAAATTCTACTGCAGCATCACTTGCAGAGACAAAGCTAGCAAAGAGAACAGAAAATAAAAAGAAATAATCCCTTCTCCACCAAGACTATAAATTTATTCTTGAAAAAAGCAACCACAGCTTCCTTCCCAGCTTTGTTACACTCTACCCTGGCCTCCCTGCCCTCCTCCCCGTGTCATTATTATCCCTTGTTAAATCACAAACTAAAAGCTCTCTTCTGGTCTCTTGTGTGCAAAGCAACTGCTGTAATCATGCCAAGTCCTTCTGGGGTTATCAGTTTTTCTTAGGGACACAATAGTTCACCTACATACAATGAATTGCAAGCAAGGGGATTTAGACGTTAAGCTTTTCAAGGACCAAAGAAAGTCTTTGTTTTCATATATAAGTCAGGGTGGATAATTTTTTGCTGCATTTTCCAACTCTTATTCCTCTTTCACCCTTAAAAGTATATCACCTCAACCTCTTTGTAGCAGGTTCTGTAACAGTTTTTTTGAAAGTCCAAATACACTCTACCACTTTGTTTCCCGTTGTCTGGTACTGTTTTGATAAATTCAAAGCTTTTAAATCTGCTGTTGATAAGCAATTCTTTTGCAGAAGCCATAAGTTTAAAACTACTATATTTGGTGTTTCAACTACTGAGTTATGAATTTGTAACTAGAGTTTGATCAAGATTCTAAGTACAGAAATATCAGTGTAAGTCAGACAGCACTCCAGTATATCTACTGCTTTTAGCTAAACACGGTTTTGGTAAAAATTCAGCTGGTTTAACACTCAAATTTTACTCTCCAAACAAAGCCATTTGTTACAGTTTAGGGGTTTGCTCTGAAATAATTTCCTTTGCCATCGTTTTCGCTGACAATGCCTCTTCATTAGACCAGGAAATGGCATAGCCAGAATAGGTTCTTCTCCAACAGCTTTCATGGTGGAAACTGGTATGGAGAAACGCCCGTGTGCTCACCAGCAGCTGTCCAGCCCTGCTTAATTGGATGAAGGCTTCCTTAACTGCTGCAGGCATCTTTTCAGGAGAAAGCTGGCTGCTAAAGATGAAGGGAGGGATGGGTTGTGGGTAATTCCCTTCTGAATAACATTACAGAGGAGATTAGGAATAAATTAAGTAGGTACGCCAGATAAATCGACATCCTTCTAATTTGACATACCTAATTAAAACTGTGGATCAGCACAATGACTAGGGTATTCCTGTTGCTCTCTAGTAAAAAAATCTAATCAAAAAATCAAAATGTGTTCCCAGCACAAAACTTCTCCAGTTAAACCAGTCCTATTGAAGTGTACTGTAAGTACCTTGCTAGGAGTATCTTTCCTTGCTGCACGGAAACTGAAGACAGTGCATGGTTTCAATATAGTATCGTAAGCATAATTACTCGTCAAGGACCTCAGCCGAATGGGACAAAAGCATTTGCAGGCAGCAATTATCATCAAGATCACTTTGATCTGATTTGAAGAAAACACTTCCAAAACCAGGAAATTAAATTCATCTTAACCCATGTTCAGGTCAAGTGTACAATCAAAAACAGAGCAAGATTCTCCACTACTGACAGTTTCAAAGTCTCTAAATAAGACCAAAAGTGTCTAACTGTCCTTGTTCCTTTAAGGGCATTGCATGATTTTTAACAGTCTTTATACTAGCTGGTCACAGAAAGGCTTTCTACTGCCAACAGTTAAACTGGTATGTCCAGAAACAGTTAAAGCAAACCCCAGTAGTGCCACAAATAATGGCAAAGAAGAATCTGCTGGAAAAAACCAACTTGCATTGAGAAGGACAGTAAAGCGCTAAGCATGCAATTCTTGGTCTTCATTAGAAACACCAATAAACGTAAGAGATGAGTATTAGTTCTGATATGTTTACGTACATTTTTTTTCCCTAGAAACCTCACAACCTCAGAGATACTAATTGTTCACGCAAGCTCCTGAATTCAACACAGACATCTACTGCATAACCATTGATACAACAATGAGATGCGAAGTAACAACCACACACACATTTTCTGCAGTCATCTATCCAACAGATATCCAATGTCTGTACTTGAGCATCTTGGAGGATGAGAGCCTCAGCCCTCCTGCAAGATGCCCACTAAGGAGTAACGCAAGGTTCCCAATTTTGAACATGACAAAAAGTAGGTCTTTTGTATTGAAAAGATGTGTAATACTATTGGGCTTAACAGTCAGAAAGAAGCAGTTATTGAAGTCATTCGGTTTTCTTCCTATCTATGGCAAAGCCTAAAACTGTTGCATGATAGTTTAAAATACTCTTCACTTGTCTTGACTGACTCAAAAACTGTTTAAGTACGGAAAAAAAAATCAATGGATCCTTTCCAGAGATAGAAGCTGCAATAGCCAAGCATGTTGCAGCTAATTTTCGCGTTAGTGATGACCAACAATGCAGAACTCCACACTGCGAATGACAACTACTGCTCACATGTGGGACTATGGTCCCATAATGCAAGATCACAACTCCTCGCAAAGGAGAACATTTTCACAATTGCAGGCAATTGCTCCTTTCCAGAACTTAATGGAGGCCCCAGTGACGGCAGCCAGTCGGTATCATCATTCTGTGGCCCTGAAGTAGTTGGGGATGGCAGAAACCGCAAGTTCAGGGTGGATACCAAGGTGAGAAAAAGCTGTAACTACTTCAGAAGTACTACTGTAGGTCTGCTGTTCCCACAAGAGACATCAGCTGCGGGGTGGAATACAGTCTGCAAGAAGTACCAGTGGTACTTTTGGGTTGCAGAACAGGAGGCAGCCCAGTCCTCTAACTGCAAGACCCACTGCTGCCTGGTCCATACTCAACGCAGAAAATCAAGCCTATCTTTCAGAGGCCCGACAAACCGTTAACATTTTAGCTTCATCATTGGCTGCTGCAAGATGAAAAAAGTGAGAAAGTAATCTGCTGAGAAGTTCTCAGAAAGGTCCTGAAATCTTGTGAAAATACTGGACTGTACCAATCCCCTCAAGCATCCATCTCAATCTCAAATTATCAGAGAGGGAGAAATATCTTTGCAAACAGAACAGACAAACCCAACCCAACACAGTCGTACTGATCCCCTAGGTAGAAATGAACCCTTAACGAGCGGCGGTATCCACCACAGGGCACAAGTCTCTGGCAGAGCACCCTCCTGCTTGGGGGCCGCTATCACCAAGTGTCAGATAAAATGCGAAAGTGCTTTCTCGTGGGCATTGCTCAGTGCATCTCTGGCAAGTATCAGAGAGTGCCAAGATAATTCTCCACTTCAGAATAAGCCCCTGGATCATAAATAACTAATCAAGGGCCAAAGAAACTGAAATGAAATGCTGGCAGCTTTCCAACAGAATGCCTGTCTGCTGACCAATGAAGCAATAATGAAGCTGTTCAGATGAAACAGCAGCAAATGTAGAGCATTTTCCCTTAAAAGTTTTACTACTACTTTTTGTCTGGTAACTTCCATCAATAGGTTCTTTTTCTAAAAAAAGGATGTGAAATGTTTATTAAGCTGTATAGTACAATGCCTGAGTTTCTGGCAGGGAAACGATGCCTAACCTTTGATAATTGCTGGAGGTCTCTCAATCCAAGGCAGTGTAGTGCATCAACCCTCTTGGGTGCCTGTGGCTGCTGCTCTTCTGAGTCCGCGTCGAAGGCCACCAGTAATTGCTCCCTCTCAGGCTGCTTGACAAGCTGCCTCTTTCGCACATTAATGCCAGTCCTCTTCTAGTACTTCAACAGTTTTGCAGTAAAACACAACTTAAAAGAATTTCATTTATTGAAAAGTGTGGACAGGCCACAGTCTCAGAGCAAACAGTTCCCTAGTGGGTGTATGAGGCAGTGTTGCTGTTCTCCTCCATCGGTTACTGAAGATCTCGTTAATACTGTCCAGTTAGAGAGCATGGTCTGTTACCTTAGCTTTGTCATCCAGAGCGAGAGGAGGAAAACTGGGTTATTAGCTGGTTTAGCCCTTGAGGGGCAGCTCATAGTTCAAGAATTGACTCTTCAGAAAGGTATCTCCCTCCTCATGAAGAGATACAGCTCTGATTCATTAATAATTTGTAAATATAGTCTGTTATTTCAACGATGCCCAAGGAGTCCCAAAGCTTTGCAAATGCCAGAAACTATTCCTCAATGACACCGGTAATAATGAAGCATACATGAACCATTATCATACTTATCAATTCTCAGTTTAAGAAACTCTTCCTAGCCTGAGGAGAACAAATGATTGCCATCTTTCAGGAGGCAACTGCTCACCTTTTGTCATGAATTTATATTACGAAAAAAATTTTGGTCCCTTCCATAATGCAAATAGTGCCATTATACTGCCATTATCACAAAAATCATCATGTGCAACCCCTGAAAGTTAAATTTGTTCTAGCATCTTTGAGCAAAGTAAGAGTATCAGTGTAGTAACCGAGAAATTTCTGGAAGTGAAATAATATGTGAGCGCCCACAAAGCCACCACCATTACAACCAGAGAAGCTAAACATAGACGGATGATACCAGAAAATTAAGCTGAAAATTAATGTGCAGTGAGCACCACTGAATCAACATTCCCATCAATTCCAGTCTTCTGACAAAGCCATAAACTAGTACCAACAGGCCAGCTCTGCTGAGGGGATGTGACAAGACCTTCACAAGGCAATGTGACCACTCAGCTCAGGAGAAGTAGCATTGGCACTGGAGACAGGCAAATATGTCCTTCCATTCAGTGTGTGTTGTTCACATCACCTACATTTTCCCCATCTTTGTGAAGCACATACATATTGCGAGATTATTCACCCTCCCTGGAAGAACGTATGAACACTCTAGGGCTCCACCTTACTGTTGCACTAGCACGGTCCCTGCCCAGCTACCACCGGCACCAGGGGAGCAGGGGGCAAAGCCTGGGGAATGGCCCGGGAGAAACTGAAATGGCAGACACCTCAAATGCCCAACGTAAACTTGATCGGACTGCTGAGCAGTAGCCTCTGCTGAAGTCTTTAATCCCAGGCCTGAGCTGCAGGCAGAGGACCTGGCCTCCCACCCCATGGTGGTGGTAGAGAGGAAATTGGCATCTTGTATTTCTGTCACTTAGCCTCACCGTGAATCTCATGACGGGAGATGTAACGCCAGTTCCACAACGTAAAATAGGAAATAAAGAAATAAGCAAATTAACTGGCTGTTAACTACCAATTTTTAAGGATCACTGAGGTCAGGGACTCAGAGAAATGAAGTGCTCTGGCTCAAGCAGCAGCTGGAGAAGCAATCAGCTTACCCTGGTAGTTACTCCATCTCCTAAAACATCAACGTTGGATATGGTAGCTCCAGGTTTGCCTCATTCATCACTGCTGACTATGAAGTTCTTCAATTCAAGTGGACTGGCATATGCCCAAACACAGTAGAGTACGGAGAAGAACTGATTTTCCTCCACAAGCAGACAGCCTCGCTAGAAACCCCATGGGCATTCCCAGATAATCAGAGCTGTCTCAAATCTAAGCAGGCTCCCAGAGGAGATGCTCACTATGCACCGTTACTGAGACACTTCATTAGACCTAGCTGTATGTGCACCTCGGTGGTTTCTGCACCTGGTTTAAACGCTTCAAGGAGGATTGTTAAACAGAATGGGGATTACTTTGAAACTCAAGGCAATTCGGTCAAGTCTGCTGAAATTTGTTACAGCATCCTTCTCCCTAATCTCATTCCCTACCCTGTCCCCTTCCATCCATTTTTATTTTTGAGGGAAACTGATTAAAAATCGCTTATAAGGAAAACCTATAATCACAAGGGAGAAAGGTCTACTTTTAGTTCCAGAGATAATATTAGAAAGAAGGATACCACTCTTCATGAATTGCTAAATAACAAATAGTATGCAAAATATTTCTAGAGCAGATTTTGTTATCAGATTGTTCATCTTACTTGTGAAGAAAGTCACCAATAGGATAGTTATCCCACAGGAATGTGGAGCTGATTACTGACCTCAGTCTTTAGTCACCAGAATTTGCCACAACTGTTTACAAAATGCTCACCTCTAACTGAAAGCTAATTTGAAAAATATGCTAAGTATGTAAAGGGCCTTGATAAACTGATTAGAGAGTAACACTTTAAAATCTATTTTGAGTCTAAAATAAAACCCTAGAAAAAGTTAATTAAAGGGAGTTTTTCATGATCCCTCCTCCTTCTTCAACAGCTTCTTTTTCAGTTTTAGGAGGTCACTCAACACTTCTTCCCCTCCTGCTCAGCACTGGTGAGGCCACATTTGCAGTGCCGAGGCTGTCCAGTATGAGAAAGATGCAGACATATTGCAGCAAGTCCAAAGACGTGTTGCAAAGACGACGAAGGGATAGGAGCATCTGTCATACGAGGAGAGGCTGAGAGAGCTGGGACTGCTCTGCCTGGAGAGGAGGAGTTTCCTACCCGAGACGGGGTCCTATCCGGGTACGTACTACCAGCACGGCTCTTCGTGGTGCCTCGTGACAGAAGAGACATAGAGGATATTTCACTTCAAACATGAGAAAAAACTATTTTTCCTTTATGAGGGTGGTCAAGCGCTGGACAGGTTGCCCAGGGAGCATCCCTGAAGATACGCGAAACCTGCTCTGACATGGTCCTGGGCAACCTGATTGAGATGACCCTGTTCGGAGCAAGAGGTTCAACCAGGCTATCTCCAGCAGCCCCTGCAAACCTCGGCCATTCTGTGATTGTCTGTTGCTTTGAAATACCATAATAAATAAAGTGTACGCTCATCTCAGCTACCCTTCCTCAAAGCGTCGTTGTGCCTTCCACTTCTGTTTGGACTGGTATGGCAGTGCTGTCGCTGGCATTCAGAACTACCACCCTCTCCACCCCTCAAAGGCAGAGTATGTCCAAGCTATCAAGACACGCATAAACCCCAAATACTTCAAAACAAGCCTATATATATGCCTTGCATTTATGCTGCAGTGCTATGTTGTAAGTTAAACCCTTCCCCTGAACTTTCCAGCCTTTTTCAGGAAATACATTATTTTCAAAGGTACAGCAAGACATATTGTGTATGACTGTATGTCCTGGGTTCGGCTGTGA
>VZSC01012871.1:101457-134108 GCA_013398225.1 Steatornis caripensis | reverse complement strand
GGGGGGGTGCAGTGAGCGAGCGGCTGCGTGGTTCTGTGTTGCCGGCTGGGCTCAAACCACGACACTGTACAAACATGGAAGCTGCTTTCTGCATACACTTCAGGGTGCATTCACCTGCACTCTCAAAAAAAAAATTGCTTCTTTAAGCAGAATAAATGAAAATCATCATGAAACTAATTACATCTGACTTTCACCTATGCAGAACTATTCACTTCCCAGGACTAGCAAAAAGAATGGAAACTCCTGTGCCATTTTGGTTCAAAGATTATTGGAAGTTACATGGGCTGAGTACATTTTTGCAAGTACACGTGCACTTGCACTCATGAACACGTGATGCACTCACAAACTAAACAGGGAAATAAAAGCGGTCTGCAAGGGGACGAAAATACACTGAAAATACAAAAATCACATACTTTTTCTGCCCCAAATGAATCTTAAATTCCTAAAACTATCAAATCATGAAGCAGTAAAATCATGTCTGCATTTCCTTTTCCTGTTTTTTTCCAAAGACTAAGTCTCAAGCAGATGCAGCACTATCCTGACAGCTAGCGTTTCTATCATCTCTAAAGAAACTTGCCATATCATGCACAGAAATCCTCTCACTTGCCTGAAGAGTGCAGAATTACACTGCAAGTTATGTCAAACACAGCACATGAAGGATAACTGAATTGGGAACTGGAGGCAGGTGTCACATCCATATCAAACATGATCTGTGAACAATTAGATGTCTCCATTTCAAAGTGAGATAAATACCTGAAGCCAACAAATACACCATATGCATCATTCCCTCGAAAAAAAAATCATCTTCAATCATTGTAGTTAAAAGTACACTGTCCACATTTTCTAATTTCATTTAGAAAACCATACTAAAGTACTTCTAATTTAATTTTCCATGTTATTAATCATAATCAATTATATATAAAATACACACACACTTTACATGGGTTATTCAGAAGTAGTATATTTAAATTATATGAAGACGGTTTATTTAAAATTTTGGTAAATACAACTATCAGAACATGGCATTTGGATTATTTTGAATTAATTTTAAACCTAATACAGTGATAGTGTCGCTACCAACACTAGTAAAACAACAGTAAACTGCCTCTAAGAGGAACCTGCTCAGTGCTTGCTCTACTCAGAGTTCAAAAGACCAACGTTATGAGGATAAAACTCGTCTGTTAAGGAGAAACGGCAAAAACATTTAAAAAATAAGATTCCAATTTTACAGTCAAAGCTAGATATACTTGATCATGTGCTGCCTAAATATTTAGGTATGTTCAACTGCCATTAAGGAATGACAAAGCGTCACAGTCACAAAATCCATAAAAATACACAAACTACTTAGAGAAGGCAGGTATGCAAGAGCAATTTAAAAGGAAGAATGACAGTCTTCGAACTATCAAACCCGTAAGTAATTAAATAAAGAGATTCTTCATTCACATGGATAGTTCGGCAAAAGAATGACAAGGGAGATTCCAGAAAACCTTCTGTATTCTGAACTCCTGCAGACATCAGTCTACCTGTGAGTGAGTGACGCTTCTTTGTGATTTCGTATACTCTAAATGGAAGACACAACTTTCCTCTTTCTGTATTATCCACCTAGGACATGCAGTTTCCATCAAAAGCAAACATCCAATTATTTTCAAAACAGAGTTTTAAATTACCTACATTTTAAAACAGCATGCACAAAATACTGTATCAGAGCATGTCAGACCTTATAAAAAACCTGAATTCCTACCTTGCCAGGTCCAAACTGAGAAGTTCCTCCAGCTTTCACTTATCTAAAATACTATTACAGGAGTGAGTTAAACATCCTTCTGCTTCACAAAGATACCTGCAAATCTGAGTTAGCCATTCAAGCCGACAACTGCTCAGGATTACGGCTCACCTCCAGCTGGTAGCAACAGCTCTGTGCAAATACCATTTGACTGCTGCTGTGAACCGCAGCTACTCAGAATGAAAGCAAGACAAGTCCTGATACGTGAGTATGTTTCAACACCTATTCAGAGGAAGTGACTCAACTATCTTCACATCTTTAAACACTGAAAGCTGCTTCCTCCCCGCTCCCCCGCTGCAGAAGATGGTGTAGAGTCCTGTGGTGTATTTATTACATATCGGCATGAAACAAATATTAAAGCTCAACTGGTGAAAACTAAATTATAAATCATCCTCAAACTTTTTTCAATTAATACCTTGAGCAGAGAAATACCAAACTTAAATGTTTGTTTTAATAAATGAATTTATAGGTATTTCATTAAAATAAACCAGACACCTTCTATTCTAGCATATTAATTCTGAACATAATTTGAGCTTTAAAAGCAATATTCAGACACCACCTGATATTAATCTCATAATATTTCAGAAAAATTCCTTCTTGCCCATTGTAGAAATATCTGAAACTGAGAAAGAAGGAATTGAGGTAAGAAGTGATAAAAATGTAGATTTTATCCAACCGAATTTCAATATGTATTCAGTTATAAATGAGTAAGTATTCCAAAACTGCACACAAGTTGTTGTTTGCCAGTAGAGCCTGTCCAGTCTTACATAGCTTTAGTAGGACACTTCATTTATTTCTTTAATCTCTACCCACTGAAGAAAATTTTGCTTTAATTTAGCTTGAATCCTGAACACAGAAAGAGAAGCAGCTCTGCTTAAAATCTCTGTATCTCTTTTACATTTTGTAGTAATTTCTGTTCCTTTAACATCCCTCTGTATCAGACTGCTTCTCATCTATGAGTTCTCAGTTTTCTGGGGTTTGGTTTCTCTGCAGTAAATACAATACTCCAGAGGCAATGAGAAATGAACACCATTTGGAAATGCGGATTCTCTCTTCCTAGACCTCTGCATTCCACAGCGAAGCCCCTGGATGCTTGGCACCCCCTCTGAGATTCGTGCAGTTCACCTGGGAACATACCAGTCTCGATTTAAATTCAGTGATGTGATTTTGAAATACTAGTTTTAAACTTCACAGATTATCAGAGAGCACACAGCAGACTGCAGCCACACGGGCAAAACACTTTTCTCAGGAAGTCATGTTTTAAACATTGTACTAACTGATTCAATATATATCATTAACAGCTGTAATGAAAGGCCACTAAGCATTCCAGATTCTTCCCTCAGCAGCACCCTCTACAAGGCAGAAGAGTTTGGTGGAATTGGTTATCTCATATCACACAGCAGCCAACTTACACGCTAGAATTTGTCAGAATGTTCCACATTTCTCTTAATTTTAGGTTAGTTTACCACTTCAAAATGGTGGTGTTAAATATGCTTTTGGCATTCACTTAAGGGCAAAAAAGTAAAAATCATTCCTAAAGAAAAAAGAGCACGTATGAGAATCGTTCACCTATGGAAGGAGACTGTGCCTGCAGGTTCTAATAGACCTGGATGAGATGCAACACACTGAAATAATGGAAATCATAGCAAATGAGTGCAGAATAAACCTCAAGAAGTCACCACTCCCATGGCATGAAAAAAGATCACATATGTGACATATACATGACACACATGTGACCACATATATGACACTACCAAAATGTCCATACCAACAGGCGAAGACAACTTACACTTTGACAGACTTTTCCTCAGTACCAGCACTCAGAAGTAACTTAGGAGAAGAGATTAATAAGGAGTAAAGCATCTCCTTTCTCTACTACAACATACATTTTTCCTAAACCGGTACAGTTTTATTTCAGAAAATGATGAGGAGTGATGGTGTTGTTATTAAGATAAGGATCTGCATAGCTTTTGTGGCTTTAGATATACACATCTGCCCTTGCTCGTATCATTTAATCCCTCTAAGCCTCATTTTCCATCCATGGGAGCAGCATAATAGTTGTCCCTTAACTTGCAGATGGACAGCAAGGCACTGAGATACTGCTGTAAGAGGGTCCACGAAAGGAATAGTAACATTTGTTATCTCCCTCACTGCGGCTCTGGAGAACAATGAATTCATTTTTAAGTAGCACATATGTTGCTGCTCTCATTTAATGGCAACTTCCAAAGAACCTCGTGTATTTTTCATAGCAATGAGGACAAAACACTACAGAAAGAAGAAACTGTAAGGTGTACGTTTTTTAAAGCAAAGTCATCTATCACTGCTGCCTGCCTTCAAAGCAGTAAACCCCATCTGCTCCGAACTAATAAATACTAAAAGACAGGTTCTTCTATATGGTCAAAATCCATCTGGGAAGAGCTCTTTGCCCAGCGGCTTGAAAGACGGTAAAACAGCCGTCAGTTTTTATGATGATAAAAGAAAGCACTTTGCTACTCAAGACCACAACAACATGCTGAAACAGGAATGTTGCTGATGGGTCCCACCCCAATGAGCCCCTTAGACCTGTGGACAGAACACAGAAATGGACATCACTAGATTTCCCATCAGGTGCGTCCTTGGAGGGTATCCCCCTTCTTGACTGACGCCTCCTGAGATCTCCATCATCCGGCCAGTCGCAACAGCCACTCTCCTCGGTCCTCATGCTGAGGGCTTCCCCCCAAAGCCACTGATGAGCTCTCTTCCATGCTAGCAGAGGGGGGAAGACAATCAGTATGGATGGAGAAATGCCATCCAGAGTGCTCAGATGGATCCTTGGATGGAAAGGTATGACACTGAGCACCCCACACTCCAGCATACATGCAACGGTGTGCATCTCCCACAACTGCGGGAGAAAGCCTTTTTTTTTTTGTCTCCTTTTTTTCATTTCAGAATGTGCCTCCCTCCTGAAGTTTCTAAAGGCACATGATGATATATTGTTACAGCAACAAATATTTCGCAAATTTGGTCTTTGAAACACTATGACAACGATGAGAAATCAGTTACTTGGAAAGCAAAAATGGTCTCACAGCTCTCTGCTATGAGAAATCGAACAGCAGTCAATGGACTTGCAACACTGAGTACAGTGTGTTTAAAACGTGCATTTTCTGATGAAGCTCATATGCCAATAAACACCACAACACAAACACCTTCTTCAGAACCCCTGTGCAGATTTCAGTTAGATTACTTTGCTTTTGAAACAATGATCTGAAAAGCTTCTTTACTCATATTAAGAAACAATGAACTGGGATTAACTGCACCCTAATCTACTAATTTGAGTAGAGCATCATACATTCACCTGAAGAAGTGGAACAACTTACTTCAGCTGTTCCACTTAGACAACAGCAGTGTTATTTTTCTTCAGAAAACTTTACAGTTAAATAAGCAGCATCCCACTTCCCTGAGACTGCTGCACCGTTTAAAAGGAAAATACTACCCACAAGAGCTTTGTAACGTTACTTCCCAATCTAGCTTTCTAAATTAATACAGAACTAATGAGATAGTTAGCTCTTGTTAGTATTGGTACGATAAGGGGAAAATAGTTTCCTGTTCATGCAAAGACAGCAACTTCAACACTGCAACAAAGTCTGATTAGAAGGATACAAGCATATTGCATTCGATATTAAACTGACAAGTACTGTATTCCTTTCAACTCAAAACCTTTGTTTAACACGATAGCATTTTTTTCTTAACTTCACAGAGTGCAGATTCTCTCACTGCTGGTGAATGCCTAATCCTCGAATGACAGGCACAGTTAGCAGCACCGGAGCTGACCTCCCTGTGTGCAGCCTGGCCAGCGTGCCTTCCTCCTTCATTCCTTCTGAGGGCCTTGATTTCAAAGCCGAGACACAGAACGGCAACCATAACCATTAGTGACAAGTTAACTACAAATAATAGCACCAAAACTAGTGGTGCTAGTGTGAATAATTTAGGTGAGTTAAACTACTAATGCAAATTTCCCTATACCTTGACTAATGGCTGTGAGTGTTTGGCTAGTGACAGCACACTTCATCTGAATTTCCTATTAATTACATCTGCCCACATAAATTATGTCTGCAGATGGAATCAAATACACTTTCCTAAGATACTGAGTTTCCTACCAAAACGTGAAAAAAATACCAAAAAATAAGTAATGATTTTACTGAGTGTGTATGCCTTTGCAGGCCTCCAGCCGTGACCCCACAGACCACTAAGCTGACAGTGGCTACCAGCTGGGAAGAAAACTGAAACCGGCTGCTCCTTGTACATGCGGAAGCCTTGGAAATGATTGGTCTAGTCCTGCCCGCCATGAGCACACCTCTCCAGAAAGCAGCCATGAGAGAGCATCTGTCCATGAGAGGACACGAAGATGCACTGCCTGCCTGTTACACAAAAGGCAGCTGGCGAGGATGAAAAGGCCCTTGCCACCAATCAGGACAAAAACTGCACACACAAGGACCACAACTGTCCTTACAAGAACTTCACAGCAAATCCTGGCAGAGGAGATTTCTCTAGAGAGAGAGAGCAGCAAGTCTGGAAAAGATACAACAGATCATGTATGAATTTCCCAGGGAAGACACTACCTAAGAGCCTGCTAGGGCTGACTTTTCTGGTATCCACTCCATCACTTCCAATTTCACATTACCAAACAACAGAGAGTGAAAATGCTTCTCACAATATGCTGCTCACAGAAGAATAGCCTGAAGCAGGGGTATCAGACAGGCTGTTAAATGAGTATTAAAGAGAGGAAAAGACAAATACACAGTCTTTAGACCAAGGACAGGTCCAGAAGGCCTGGAATAGCTGCTGCAGATGGGCACTGCCGCTGGCGCCCTGTCCCGTGCCCCCACACCGGGCAGAGAGCGCAGCTTCACTGAACTTCTGCAGCAAGCCCACTTACCTGTAAGAAGCCAGCAGCCTACACAACAGCCAACATGACAGTAAGTCTTTAAAAATCAGAAGGATTATGTGTTAAGATGTTTGCATACAGCAGTGTGGAAGAAAAAAACCAACACATCAACCAACCAGAAAACCAGATAGGCGGGGTCATGTTTTCCACTTTTTATATTAGTAATGCCAAGTTTATACTGGTTATTTGATCCTCTGCTAACCTAAAGGTTTTGGGAATTCCACAAGAATAGAGGAGTTCTGCTTACCTACTACCGGTACCCAGTGGCACCCACTTGTGCTTTGCTCATCTGAAAAAATGTATTTGCATGTCAGATAGACCGAAGCTCCTAAGTTCTAAACGAGGCCACTAAAACCAAGACGACAGCCTGCCACAATAAGAGCATGGGCTCGTTGGGTGAAGGGACAGCAGCATGTGGCACTCATCTCCACATTAGAAAGGCTTTTGGCCCTGTCTCCTACAATACCCTCACAGACACGCTGACAAAGCATGGGCTGCGTAAGTGGACAGAAAGGTGGGCTGAAGACTGGCTATGCCGCCAGGCTCAGAGCCGGGCTACCAGCAGCAAAACGTCCAGCTGGAGGCCAGTCACCAACATACCCTAAGGGGCAATACTGGGACCAGTACGCTTAGCATCATCTTTGATCACCTGGAAGGTGGGGCAGAGCACACCCTCACCATTCACAGATGATGCAAAACTGGGAGGAGCGGCCAACATGCCAGACAGTCATGCTGCCATCCAGAGGGATCCAGACTGGCTGGAGAAAGGGGGGAAGTACCAAGTCCTCCCCCAGAGAGGAACACCACCATACACTAGTAAACACAGGGGGCCAAACAGCTGGACAGCAGCGCTGTGGAGACAGTCCTGGTGGACACCAAGTTAACCATGAGACAGCAACCTGTCCTGGCAGCAAAGCCGTCCAACAGACTCCTGGGCCGCACGAGGCAAAGCACTGCCAGCAGGTCAGGGGAGATGATCCCTCCCCTCCGCTCAGCACCAGGGAGGCCACATTTGTAGGGCTGCGTTAAAGGCTCCCCAGGATATTTAAAAAAACCCAAGACACCGGGTTACTGGATTGAGTCCAGCAAAGGGCCACAAAGACAATGAATGTATTGGAATGTTTGTCACACGAGAGAGGCTGAGCAAGCTGGGACTGCTCCACCTGGAGAAGAGGAGGCCTGGGGAATCTTATCCATGGGTATGAATACCAGATAGGGGAGCGCGGAAGATGGAGCCAGGCTCTTCTCAGCAGAGCCCACTGTTAGGACAAGGGGCAATGTGCACAAACTAAAATACAGAAAACTCCACTTGAACACAAGGGGAAAAAGTTTTTACTGTGAGGGTGGTCAAACATCGGCCCAGGTTGCCCGGAGAGGTTGTGAAGTCTCCATCCTTGGAGACACTCCAAACCCAACTGGACAGAGACCTGGACAACCAGCTCAAGGTGACACTGCTTTGAGCAGGTTGGACGAAATGATCTCAAGAAGTCCCTGCCAACCTCAGCCACTTAGTGGTCCTCTGAAAACCTTTGCATTTTATCTGATAATGTCAAAAGAAAAAAACTGTTTGCGGACCTGTTGATTAGAACCTCATTTTTCAAGGCACTTCAAGATAACAGTCTTTCTACATTTGCCGATGAAGAAATTAGCGATACTAAATTAACCTAAGCAACCACATAATAAAGGTCAGTTTAAAAAAAAAAACCTAACAGTATGTCCTAGGAACACGCGTATCAAGTAAAGAAAAAACAGGTATCAATTACTATTTTTATTACAAGCTATTCAAATATTTGGACTTATATTCTCTAAGCTGTATAAAGATGTCTTTGCATACAGATGCATACAATAGTACAAACAGTAAGTACAAAAATGTAACAAACTGGATTACTTAAGATACTGGTTTCCCAAGCACTTTAATCACTTAGTGACTGCTTTCATTAAAATGACAGGATAATGCGTTTTCTTGCTCCACAAGGTATTCTGGAATTTCCCATTTCAGCTGAACAGACTGTTGTGCAGAGAAACACTCACCAGTACTGTTAACATACACATTGGTCCATCTCTCATCACAACACTCATATTCAGAACTCAAAGGCTTGTTCATAAACCATATGCAGAGGAGTCTCGGCAAGCCATGAGCCTCTGCTGTGAATCTGCATCACGACTTAAAGATTCCTTTGTATTACTTAAGGTTGTGTTTCTGAAGCAGCTTTTTCACTTTAAAAGTATGAGTGATCAAGCGGTATGTAGTTTTAGAGACAAGGGCAAGCTTTGGATTTGGTAATCTGATAAAATTACACCTGCTATAGTATAAGGTTAGCACATCACATTACCTTATAAACAGTTTTAAAGCACTAGCTGGTCTTAGTTGTTCAATAAAACAAATTTTGACAAATGTTACTATTGGACTATTTGCTATTTGACTTAGACTGTATTCAGTTTTAGACCTCATTATTAATTATCAGATACTGTGCTTTAAACTTTTGAGGAGAACTGATAAGTAGGATTTCATAAATTAGGAAGTTTTGTCAACTTGAAACACTTACATGTCAAATTTCCTTTAAAAAAAAAACAGCAAAAGAATAGTATCTATGATGATCCAATATTGGTGGAGCACTGCCAAAAATGACTTATTAAATTGAAATTACCGTGTTGTCTTTTTAATCCTCAGCAATTATTCTTGTAGATTTTTACATTTCACTTGTTAGTATACATATACTAATCTCTGAAGAGTCACCCCGGGACCATATCTGACTTCTGCCACACTATGAGAAAGCTAAGCTAACAGCAGTTGTATGCTACCATTGCTGATAGAAAGGGGAGCAAATCAGTACAACCTACAGAGAAAACTGACTCTGCAGTAGATTTGTACTTGGCACCAGATGGAAATGTAATTTCTCTCCTTTCCACTAGACCTAATCTTTTCGGAACTTCAGGTAACTTCAAGTGTATGCGGTTTACAAAGCAGAGAAGGGGGCGGAGCAATTGCACATTCCTCCTGAAGAGCAAAACTAAGTCTTGCTTGCACTAGAAAGTTTGTAACCTACACCAACATAAACACATTACAGACAGATGCATCCTAGAAAGAGTCACCATGTCCCAGGTCACTCAAAACCAAAGTGTACTGAAACATCATCTTCTTCATCTCTTACCAGGAACAGCTAGCAAAAAAAGAGAGCAGTTCTTCCTTTAAAGCACTGCTGAGTCATGGAAATGCAAAATGCATTGTGATGCATTTAAAACTCAGGTCCAAAAAAAGGCAATGATAAGAGCTAATGGAGTTCTACTTATTTATCTCTTTAAGAACACATTTACTTACTCTCAATTAGAAATCTAGTTTCATTGCTTATGCATAATGGAGGATAATGCCTACAGTATTTATACCAATTCCTGGAAATATTCTTCCAGGCCATTGTGGATTACATATATTGAAACCCATTCTAGAACTTCATTACAAAGCCAGTTTTCATTTGTCTCTGTGAGACAACTGAATACAACTTGAGATGATTTTGGTTATGCTACTGCTTTGCTGTGTAGAGCAGGCAAACTGCTCAGGTAAGCCTACACACAGTGCAATTCCATGCAAAAATCCCTAGCCAGCCATGAATAACCTGGTTCCAAAATCAGGAGCTCAGAGTTGAGCATGGATGAGCAACTCCATGCTAACACACATATAAATGCCCTGGGACCTTAAAACATTATTTTTCTTCTACATGGCCCTTTGATGATCTACGAAGCTCCGTAGTGATATGTAAACTGGAGAAGCTAATTCGGGACGATATTTAAGTTTTTAGTATTCTCCCATAAACACACTCTTAAGTCTCTATTACAGTCCCTCCGAGTTAGGAACTCTCTTCCCCGTTTTTACCTGCCCCCTGACTTAGCATACTTCTGACACAACATTCTTGATATGTTTCTTGTAACTTTCTCTGGGCAGATCCCTTCTGTTGGTTTGGGGTTATTTTTGCCTACCCTAACATCTTTCAAACCATGAGAATTCTTGTGGAAATAAATCTATTTTGATAGCAGCAAGACAGGCAAAACTGCCACAGATTGTAACACTTATTTCATCTATTGTATGGAAATTACAGCTTTCTTCCCCTAATTCAAGGGCTGCTGCGTAACTTTTTGCAGGTGGATTTGACAGTCGGACCCATAGGTTTGCACTTGGTAGCACAAGTCACAGGGTTTTGCCCTGAATACCTTAAAAAGTCAGTTTGCCCGTAGGAAACTAAGCTGAAACCACAGCTAACGTGCAACAACACAAACTCAGATTAAATCCTTACTCTTTCCACATTAAGAAGTACATACTTTATTTGAAATTTCTGGTTCTGTTCCTGTCACCTGTGAAAAACATCTCTCAGTTCAGCTAGTAAAAAATTAACCATAGATCACACATTAAAGAGCTGCTGAAATGCTTATGGAAAAGGAACTGGTAAAGAATAAACCCTAATTCAGGCTCTCATTTAGAATTCATTGATGTCACTTTATTTTCCCAAATGAAAGATTGACATCTTAGTAGAAATTCTAGGTCTATAAACACAATCTTGAATACCATTGATTCTCCATTTTAAAACCCACAAAAAGCATCAGCACTTTGTAACCCAACTTGAACTTTCAGTATCTGAGATGCATGGCAATAAGACTCAACTGTGTGGGGAACCAGCAGATACAAAAATGTTTACACATACATGCACATGCTCGCAATTCTGCTAATGAATCATAGAATCATTGAGGTTGGGAAAGACCCTTAAGACCATTGAGGCCAACTGTCAACCTAGCACTGCCAAGCCCACCACGAAACCGTATCCCTAAGCACCAGGCCTACGCAGCTTTTAAATACCTCCAGGGATGGCGACTCCACCATGCCTCTGCACAGCCTGTTCAAGTGCTTGACAACCCTTTCTGTGAAGAAATTTCTCCTGATATCCCATCTAACTCTCCTCTTGAGGCCATTTCCCCTTGTCCTATCACTTTTTACTTGGGAGAAGAGACTGCTCACCTCTCTCCCCTCCACTGCCTCGCCACAGCCTCCTTTAAGGCAGTGGTAGAGAACGATGAGGTCTCCCCTCAGCCTCCTTTTCTCCAGGCTGAACACCCCCAGTTCCCTCAGCCGCTCCTCACAGCAATTGTGCTCCAGACCCTTCCCCAGCTCCATTGCCCTTCTCTGGACATGGTCCAGCACCCCAATGTCTTTCTTGTCATGAGCGGCCCAAAACTGAAAACAGAATTTGAGGTGCGGCCTCACCACTGCCAAGTACAGGGGACACACTGTCCTAGTCCTGCTGGCCACACTACTGCTGATACAAGCCAGGATGCTGTTGGCCACCTGGACACACCGCTGGCTCATACTCAGCCAGCTGTTGACCAACACCCCCAGGTCCTTTTCCGTTGGGCAGCATTCCAGCCTCTCTTCCCCAAGGCTGCAGCATTGCACAGGGTTGTTGTGACCCAAGGGCAGGACCTGGCACTCAGCCTTGTTGAACACCCACAGCCTTTCCCTCATCCACTGAACAGGTCGCCTTGTCATAGAAGATCAGGCCAGTCAGGCGGGACCTGCCTTTCATAAACACATGCTGACTGGGCCTGATTGCCTGGCTGTCCTGTACGTGCTGCATGATGACGCTCAAGATGATCTGCTCTATAACCTTCCCCAGCACTGAGGTCAGACTGACAGGCCTGGAGTTCCCCAGATCCTCCTTCCGGCTGTTCTTGTAGACTAGTGTCACATTTGCTAACCTTCAGTTAGCTGGGACACCCCCGGTGAGGCAGGACTGCTGATAAATGATGAAAAGTGGCTTGGTGAGCACTTCCACCAGCTCCCTCAGCACCCTTAGGTGGATCCCATCCAGACCCATAGACTTGTGTGTGTCTAAGGGGCATAGCAGGTCACTAACCATTTCCCTTGAATTATAGGGCCTTCATCCTGCTCCCCATCCCCGTCTTCCAGCTCAGGGGGCTGGGTATGTAGACAACAACTGCTCTTACTATTAAAGACTGAGGAAAAAAAGGCATTAAGCACCTCAGCCTTTTCCTCATCCTTTGTCACTATGTTTCCCCTCCCATCCAATAAAGGATGGAGATTCTCCTTAGCCCTCCTTTGGCTGCTAACGGTTCTATTTACAGAAACATTTTTTGTTCTCTTTTACAGCAGTAGACAGATGAACTTCTAGTTGGGCTTTAGCCCTTCTAATTTTCTCCCTGCACAGCTTAGCAATGTCTTTGTAGTCCCCCTAAGTGGCCTGCCACTTCTTCCAAAGACCATAAACTCTTTTTTTTTTGCCCTGAGTTTCAGCCAAAGTTCTCTGTTCAGCCAGGCCAGCCTTCTTCCCTGACCCTCATCTTTCAGCACATGGGGATGGCCTGCTCCTGTGCCTTTAAAATTTCCTTCTCAAAGAGTGTCCAGCATTCTTGAACTCCTTTGCCCTTGAGGACTGCCTCTCAAGGGACTCTGTCAGCCAGGCTCCTCAACAGGCCAAATGCCCAAGACAGCCTCCAATCGTCACATCACCCTCAAGTCCTCCGTTTGCAGGTAATGGGTCCAGTGGGATGCCTTCCCTAGTTGTCTCCTGCACCAGCTGTGTCAGGAGGTTATTTATCTTCCACACACGCCACGAACCTCCAAGACTTTCTCCTCTCCTCTGTATTGCATTTCCAGCAGACATCTGGTAAGCTGAAGTCCCCCAAGAGAACAAGGGCTGGAGATTGCGAGACTTCTCCCAGCTGCTTATACAATGTTTTGTCAGACTCTTCACCCTGGTTGGGTGGTGTGTAACAGATCCCCACCATGATATCTCNTTGGTGAGCACTTCCACCAGCTCCCTCAGCACCCTTAGGTGGATCCCATCCAGACCCATAGACTTGTGTGTGTCTAAGGGGCATAGCAGGTCACTAACCATTTCCCTTGAATTATAGGGCCTTCATCCTGCTCCCCATCCCCGTCTTCCAGCTCAGGGGGCTGGGTATGTAGACAACAACTGCTCTTACTATTAAAGACTGAGGAAAAAAAGGCATTAAGCACCTCAGCCTTTTCCTCATCCTTTGTCACTATGTTTCCCCTCCCATCCAATAAAGGATGGAGATTCTCCTTAGCCCTCCTTTGGCTGCTAACGGTTCTATTTACAGAAACATTTTTTGTTCTCTTTTACAGCAGTAGACAGATGAACTTCTAGTTGGGCTTTAGCCCTTCTAATTTTCTCCCTGCACAGCTTAGCAATGTCTTTGTAGTCCCCCTAAGTGGCCTGCCACTTCTTCCAAAGACCATAAACTCTTTTTTTTTTGCCCTGAGTTTCAGCCAAAGTTCTCTGTTCAGCCAGGCCAGCCTTCTTCCCTGACCCTCATCTTTCAGCACATGGGGATGGCCTGCTCCTGTGCCTTTAAAATTTCCTTCTCAAAGAGTGTCCAGCATTCTTGAACTCCTTTGCCCTTGAGGACTGCCTCTCAAGGGACTCTGTCAGCCAGGCTCCTCAACAGGCCAAATGCCCAAGACAGCCTCCAATCGTCACATCACCCTCAAGTCCTCCGTTTGCAGGTAATGGGTCCAGTGGGATGCCTTCCCTAGTTGTCTCCTGCACCAGCTGTGTCAGGAGGTTATTTATCTTCCACACACGCCACGAACCTCCAAGACTTTCTCCTCTCCTCTGTATTGCATTTCCAGCAGACATCTGGTAAGCTGAAGTCCCCCAAGAGAACAAGGGCTGGAGATTGCGAGACTTCTCCCAGCTGCTTATACAATGTTTTGTCAGACTCTTCACCCTGGTTGGGTGGTGTGTAACAGATCCCCACCATGATATCTCCCTTATTGGCCTTCCCCTTGATTCTTACCCATAAACACTCAACTCTATTGTCACCATCATTAAGCTCTAGACATTCAAAACACTCCCTAACATACATGGCCACCCCACCGGCTCTCCATCCCTTCCTATCCCTTCTGAAGACTTTGTTGCCATCCACTGCAGCACTTCAGCTGTGCTAGTCATCCCACCATGTTTCCATGATCACAACTATATCATAATTTTCCTGCTGCACAATGGCTTCCAGATCTTCCTGTTTCTTCNCCAATAAAGGATGGAGATTCTCCTTAGCCCTCCTTTGGCTGCTAACGGTTCTATTTACAGAAACATTTTTTGTTCTCTTTTACAGCAGTAGACAGATGAACTTCTAGTTGGGCTTTAGCCCTTCTAATTTTCTCCCTGCACAGCTTAGCAATGTCTTTGTAGTCCCCCTAAGTGGCCTGCCACTTCTTCCAAAGACCATAAACTCTTTTTTTTTTGCCCTGAGTTTCAGCCAAAGTTCTCTGTTCAGCCAGGCCAGCCTTCTTCCCTGACCCTCATCTTTCAGCACATGGGGATGGCCTGCTCCTGTGCCTTTAAAATTTCCTTCTCAAAGAGTGTCCAGCATTCTTGAACTCCTTTGCCCTTGAGGACTGCCTCTCAAGGGACTCTGTCAGCCAGGCTCCTCAACAGGCCAAATGCCCAAGACAGCCTCCAATCGTCACATCACCCTCAAGTCCTCCGTTTGCAGGTAATGGGTCCAGTGGGATGCCTTCCCTAGTTGTCTCCTGCACCAGCTGTGTCAGGAGGTTATTTATCTTCCACACACGCCACGAACCTCCAAGACTTTCTCCTCTCCTCTGTATTGCATTTCCAGCAGACATCTGGTAAGCTGAAGTCCCCCAAGAGAACAAGGGCTGGAGATTGCGAGACTTCTCCCAGCTGCTTATACAATGTTTTGTCAGACTCTTCACCCTGGTTGGGTGGTGTGTAACAGATCCCCACCATGATATCTCCCTTATTGGCCTTCCCCTTGATTCTTACCCATAAACACTCAACTCTATTGTCACCATCATTAAGCTCTAGACATTCAAAACACTCCCTAACATACATGGCCACCCCACCGGCTCTCCATCCCTTCCTATCCCTTCTGAAGACTTTGTTGCCATCCACTGCAGCACTTCAGCTGTGCTAGTCATCCCACCATGTTTCCATGATCACAACTATATCATAATTTTCCTGCTGCACAATGGCTTCCAGATCTTCCTGTTTCTTCCCCATGCTACATGCATTGGTGTAGATGCACTTCAGCTGGGCTAACAATCCCACCACCTTTTTGGGGGGAGAAGCCCTAACTCCTACTTGACCATTTTCAGGTGCTTCTGTGGTTTCTAACCCATATGTCTTTGCTGTCGCATGGCTCTCCATCCCCTACTCACACTGAGACGGCAGACCGAAGGACCTGGCTAGCACACCGTCCCACAAACATTGGCGTGCCACCCCCAGGCTTATCTCTAGCAAGCCTGGTTTTATCCCCTTCCCCCTTTAAATCTGGCTTAAAGCTCTTTCGATGACCCCGCTAACTCCTGTGCAAAAATCCTTTTATCCCTTTGAGACAGGCATACCCCATCCTGTAGCCAGCAGGCCTGGTGTAAACTGACCCATAACCAAAAAACCCCAAATCCTGCTGATGACAGGAGGCTTCCAGCCAGGTATTGATCTGATGGCTCCTCCTGTTTCTTCCCTCATTGTTCCCTGCAGCTGGAGGGACAAAGGAGAACACTAACACCTGAGAACACCTGATCCCTTAATGAGTTATCCCAAGGCCTTGAGTCTCTTGATTGCCCTCAGACTACTTCTTGTTGCCACTTCATTGCTACCTACCTGAAAAATCAATAATGGATAATAATCTGAGCACCGTTCCAGGAAGCTTCCTCTCCATGTCTTTAACCCAAGCCCCAGGAAGGCCGCAGACTTCCCTAAGAAGTGGGTTGGCTCTGCATATTGGGCCTTCTGTTCCCCTCAGAACAGTCTCCTATTACAATAACCCTTTTTTTTTTTTTTTTTCTTACAGAAGCAGTTTTTACATGGGGTTTAGGCTGACAGCCTCGGTGGCATCTCCAAGCTAGATGAACCATGATCTCTTCTTCCTAGTAGCCAAGGCTTTGTTAACTAAGTACCCGTTTAAGATGACATGGAAAAGAATCTTGTACACAGTCTTGCATTTTATCTAATTTGAAAAACCATTAAGGATTTTGAAATTAGCAGTTATTCATGTAAATGAGAGACTATCCACTTAAGTACTTACGTACTAAGGGAACTACCACCTTACTAAATGCTAATGGCATTTCAGAAAATGCTCTATGAAGATCAGAATCGCCTCGGTTTAGATGGTGCAATGTACCTGCTGAAGACACGAACTTGGTATAACCACACTCTTGAGAACTGAGACTGGTTCAGACCTCTATTTTAACCACTGAAAATGAATACTGTACTTTCATAGGCACAATGGGCACTTTCTGTGTTTGTACAGGTCTTTTTTTTCCACCCACTACAAATATTTGTTTAAGCAGGTATTACGGTTGATAGTACAGTTCAGATGTCAACTATTGTTGACAAATATTTGTTGGCAAATTAAGATAGAAGAAAATTAAGAAGGCCCAGAGAATGGCATGACAGGGGACACTTCAGCCTTACAAAACAAAAAAAGGAGGTGTGTGCTGAACTAAAATAGCCTGAAGTCATGCTAAAGCAACTAAAAGTAGCAGGTTTTGCATAGCTTTATAGACTCCTGTAGATCACCTTGCAGAATTCACTATGTCCATCAATTATACTGCTTATAAACTTAAGATAACTATGTTTCCAGAACTGATTAAACAAATACCTCAGTCAGCACAAATATGTCATTCACATAAAATATCCCTTTGTATTCCTTGACTTTATAAAGGAAGTCACACTTTGCCCTTTACTATAAAGCAGTCTTCCTCAACACATCAAAGACATGACCACCATGAAAGCAATGCAGTTAACCTTCAGGTCTTTCGTTTTATAATAACCACAGTAAAGCAGATGAAAGCTGGGACATGGCCACAACAGAGACATAAAAACCGTTAGAAATAATACAAAATTCATAAAGATATTTCCTCCAAATCAATTTGGCACCAGATTTTAGCTATTTGTATTAAAGTTCAGTTTTGTGTGTTACTTTGTGTGCAATTTTGACCAAGGAAGGACATTATAAATAGCACTGGGTAGAGGTAAGGAAGGAGACAGTTGAGACTCTTCCCCTGGATGTGGTGTTCTGTCTCTTTCAAGGAGAGAGCAGAGATGCGCACATTCAGAAGCAGTGCTGGTTTGTGAATCCCAAGGGCACCACTCTGACACTTGGGTCTTCAGCTTGGGGAAGGGCAGGATGTTAAGTTTCTCATCAAGAAAATATTACTAATGAGATGTTAATACTAACCAATATGTTAGTACTAGGTGCCACATAGTAGGCATCTGTGTTACACAGGGAGCCTAAATGTGCAATTCAGGAGTGTGTTTCCTGGTATCAACCTAGGCACTTCTGGAATTTGCTTTAAGCGTCCTCAGAAACCTTTAAATTTTTCAGTGATGTCTGAAATCTATGTGTACTCTTTAACTGTTGCTACAAAGCTCCACTATCAGAATGCTTAACCTTCTTGCCATTATCGCCTTTCAATGAATTTTTATATAATTCCTCCTGGATGGTATGAACAGCACAAATGCAAAAATATAAAACTAATCTACCATAAAAATGTATTTTCTGTGCTACGTCTTATTCTTGAGGAAGGGAATGGGCATTTTTTCATTTTAGTAGCTTGCATACTATTTCCTTTCACAGAATTTCTCTATGATTGTATGGCTTTTTCTTAATTTCCATACTGATTTCTTCCAAACAATCAGAGAGCAGAATTTATCATGAGCTCCAGGGAAAGACTGGACCCAAGAGGTTTCAATAATTGAACAGACCGAGCAAAGGTTTGATTTGCTATGACAGCCATTTCCCAGCCTGGAAACCTGAAGAGCAGCTCCTTTTTCTACTCATATAATAATGCATTTATGACACTTCCCCAGCTTCTTCCCAGGTCTGTGCTGGATTCAGTTCCTCTTTGCAAATACAAATATTGAAGAGGGACTGCTGGAGACAGGATTACATCAAATACTTGATTTAGTGTTTTTCAAAGCACAGTTATTGCACATGTTTACAGTATGTTTTATTCACTGGAACACTGCAGACTTTCCTGGAAGAGAACAGAGAGTGCAAACGCTCTTCATCTCCTCTAGTGACGTAAGACACCTCATAAAAGCATCACTTTAACAGGCTGCATTTTTACATTTTACTTTGTTCTTCGTAGGTAGGTAGGAAGGCACACAATCTGTACAAACACAACCTCAGGAAGAAAGGCAGACATGGCTTTTTGCTTAAGTAGGTCGAAAACTTATCCACTACTAATCATTTACAAAAAGTCTTCTGAACACAGTGAAGTGCATACATTTGCATCTTTTCTTCAACAGAACTTAGCTTTTATTTGGAAAGAAAATATTCCTACTTCAAGCACAGGTTTCATCTGTTCTCATGCTCTAATTAGCCAATTAATCTAGCAAATGAGACTTAGAACATATCAAAAGGCCAGCACAGGCAGTTTGTTTTGTGGACACATGGCAAGCTTAAATTTACACTTGCAAATGTAAGATTTTGCTTAAGAAACAGACCAAGTAATTTTCACACAAACTAACACAGCAGGACTCTTGCTAGGATCAGCAGTTAGCACTAGATCAAAATAAGACTTGGTTTCCTACAGCACACAGGGATTTCCTTGAGCATGTAGGCTGAATTCACACCTCGCAGACTAAAGCAAGTTGCAACCCCATGGGCCCTCCAAATCCTCCTTTTATCTGCCATCGATCCTGGAGGGTATCTGCTCTCAGTTGTTATCTACTGCTGTTCTTCTGAGGTTAGATACAACCACAGACCTTCTCACTTGCCCCGAACACCCAATGCCTATTTCCTGCCTCTGCAACCCAAACCCAGGCACTCCCCTACCTAACCCACTTGGCGCTCTCAGAACTCGCCTGCGCCTTTAGGCTTTCACCGAGCCATTTCAAAAACACAGGAGGTGGCTGTGGTGGCAGGGACTGCACTTCGTAACATCATCACCCAAAAGCAGAGAGACCCCAGCTCACCCAGAGGGCCTGAAGAGCAGACTCCAGTCCCACAGCTCTACCCCACAGATAGCATCCCAAGAACCAGCCGAGAGGACAGCTGCTGGTCTCAGCCCCTTCTGCTGATGCTGGGCAGGGTGAGGAGAGCAGTCGCCCACAACCCACACCTTCCTCTCTGTTTTTCTCTCTTTCCTCTAGCTTACTTTAAATTTCCATCCTGGGAGAGGAGACTAGAAGTCAGGATTACATCCAGAAGGCAGGCCGCTCTGTCATTAAGTAACAGGATCACGCTTTCTCTCTTGTGCCATTTTTCCCCCCCTGACTTTAAGCCTGATCAGTGCAGAATGAGATTGATTCCATCTACCTTGGAACAACAGGAAAGACTGAGAATTATGAATAATGCGGTGTGACCAAGGGTAGGTTATTCAAGAGCGCAACTAAATTAGGTATTTCAGAATTGTGTTTGGCATTCTCCCAGAAATCACTTGCCCCCACATGAAACCTGACACTGTTGAGAGACGTGAGGCAACAGCAATTTTTTAATGAAGAAAATAGAACTAGAACTGTGCAAGAAACCATGAAGTGCTAGAAGCACTTTAAAGAAGGGCGACCTCTTCAGCCAAAGCCACTGATGTGCTCTGTATCTTCCATTAAAAAAAGATTATTCAATAAAAATAGGAAGGTGTTTCTTAAATGATTATTTTTACCAGATTTTTTAGTGAATAAATCTTCTAGTAAACACATACTGCAACTACCAATATTTTGTACAAACTGTGTAACTCACAGTAATGGTCAGTTATTAATGCTCCAGCAATGTTAATTAGACCAAATCCAGAGCACTACTACTATTTCTCTATTCCTTAGGGCATGGAAGAGGCACATTTGATTTCCTAGCATTTTTCTAGCATCTAAAATTCAAATTCATTTTCCCTGTCCTCTTTTTATTCACCCAAAAAGCCATCTCTGTAAGGAGTCAGGCCAAATACCTGAACACAAACCACAGGTATACCTCTCCAACTATTATACAAATGTAAAACAGTATTTCCAGCAGCCCAAGCTGAAAGAGAAGTAATGCAAGGTAACCACAGGTAGGATGCTGACAGACCACCCTCAACCCCCTGTTTTAACTGGAGAAGGTACTCACCCATCATGGAAAGTCACCTGTCTTAGTGTGACCAGTAATTGCTGAGGTACACATGAAAAAGCACACTAACGCTCTTGAGCTCCTATTGATTACATCTAGGTAAAACCGTAGTGACAGTGCTTGTGAAGTACTCTGTTTAACAAAACGCCACAAAATAGAGTTAAAGGATTGGCCATCTCTGCACATTCTTCTTGCAGTACAAATTTGTTTGGAAAAAAATCACGACAGTGATATACCAGTGCAGGTATACAGCAGTAAATCACTACTGAAAGGCACAGTCTGAACAGTCCCCACTCAGTGCACAAGCTGTCACATCTCTCAGTATTTTGTCACTTAAGCCTCATGTCAGCAGGCCACCTTATCTAAGAAAAATACCGTGCAAAACTATCAATTCAAAACACCAAAATGAGTTGTCTACAATCTGTTTTACTGCTTTCAACCATGAGCAATAGATTCAAAACCAATAAATGTACCTTGCAGACAACATAAGTACCACTTCATAAAACAGAGGCAAGAGTTGCCTAAATGCTTCCTGAATGATACACAATCCTAGGCATTTCAAAGCAGCCATTAGTGAGAGTGACAAGAACAATCGAGGAGGAGATAATTTGTCTATATTCCAAATGATGCCGAGTATTTTCTTGGATAGGAAACCTGAGGTTATTCCAAAGTTGTGGTGATCAGCAGGAAAGAGAAGACAGTGTCTTGATGGATTGATGATGACAACAACAATAAGCGATCTTAATGACTAGTTCCAACCTCTCATTAGGGTAAAATGAAGCAATTAAGAGGTAGAGAAACAGGCCCAAATGAATTTAAGAACCTGATAGCCCAGCTTTTCTACACTTCACAGGACAGTCTGGCATGGACCTGCAGTAAGGCTGAAACTGAGACAGCCTCCTGCCTAGGAAAAACCCTTCTTAGGATTCCACAGTCTGCAAGACGCAAGCTCTTTCTAAGCCCAGCTTCGTGTCCTGAGTTACATACTGGAGAACATAAACAACGCCCATGCAAAAAAAGGAGTTTCACCTATGTTGAATATATTCTATTACTGTCTCTAAGACATTTGAGAACATACATAAAATCACTGAAAAAGACACAGAAATAGAAATGGCAAACATAGGATTTCAACCCATGTAATGTAGGAGGGGAGACCAGAAAGACCCTGCAATAATCAAGCCCAAGTAGCTCAGAACTTGCCCGTCAGCAGTGTAATGGCAAACCTGTATGACAGCACACTTGTCTACAACAATACAAAAGCAAACAACAGGTTTCAAATGCTCCTTGGCACAGCCTTGTTGATATGTTTATGTGAGCTCCTGTAAGGTCAAACACTGTTCTATTAGGTAAGGCTTTACTGGGAAACCGTTTGATGTGTTTATGAAACCAATTCAGTTTCCTATTAAAGCACTACCCAATGCAGCAGCGCCTGACCTTTCAGGAGGAGTTTTGCCACTATCTTCATGGTCGGTTAAGAATTACACACTGATACAACAACGGATCATCCAGTTCTTAAGGTACAGAATAAAATAATAAGCTGCAAGCTACAAGGTACCAACATAGCAGCAGTCGTGACAGCAGCCTTGTGACTGAAATTGGAGGTTTGCTGTTCCAGGGCCTCCTGTCCTCGTTTGGGAGCAGGAGAGACCGCATGAATTGCCATGACCTCAGTGATGCACTGCAGCCTCCGCCACAGCAGAATTCCTGCTGACAAACCTGGTCAGGAGCAGCAACGCATCAGCAAGAAAATAAAAAAGAAGAGACACTTCTCTCCTCTCCCTGCCCATTGCTTTCTCAAGCCTGACTGACTCCATGCCTTTAAGTTTTAATACTATTACACTTGGTAGTGCCATGATAAGTTTTCTCGGTTGCTTCTTCCAGGAGCTGCCTCTCCTCCCAATTCAGGGCTGGCAGTGCTGGGGACTGTAGCCACCACTTGAACTGCAGGGTGGAGTAAGCCTGGCTGCTCCCCTGCAGCCACAACGAGCTGTTAGCAGGTCTGTTCATCTTCTCTCGAAGGTCAAGCTCACCCAGCTTTGACTAACGACACAGCTGGACTTCACCTCAGACATGACAAGAAGGTTTCAGCATTGCATGCATGCAGCATGCACCTTAAGATACTATGCCCCTGACCAAAGAGCACAGTGACCTCCACCCATCAATCCAACAGTCTGAATCCAAAGAACACAGCCAATCCTTCCTCACTATGTAAGTTCCCTAAGTACCTTGTGCACCACATCTGGTGTTTCTTACTGCTTATCATCACCTATTGTGTGCCAATTACTTCCAAACTGGTTAACTGCTATATGCAAAGGCAAACCATTGGCTTTAGCCTGCATTTTTTGTAACCATACAATGAAACCCAAACACTAATGACTCATACTTGCTGTCTCAGAAAGATGAGGGAAGCCTGATTATGATCCTTCTAGAGATCCTGCCTTCTCCTTCTCCAAAGCAAGCAAAATGAGAAGGGAATGAGACGAGCTGCCAAGTCTTCCCAAAGTCTCATCAGAAACAAAGCACTGATAACTGTATCTAGCAATTTTCCAAAAGGAGCAAACAGCAAAAGGGCACTGCCAATTTCTTCATCACAGACTGAAATAATCTCCGTAAACCCATAAACCCAAAGCCATTGTGTTTGATTTCAAAGTTTCACAGGACACAAATAAGAAGGTTGGCAATGACCCTTCATGAAATGCCTCACAGCATTCTTAATTTTCTGGCACTTCAAGAACTAAGAAGAGAGTTGGGTGATAGCCAAGACACAGTAGAGAGATTCAAAAAAAAACACCCAAACCCTACAATCTGGTAATGCAAGCAAGCACATGTCTTCTGGTAAATGAAGGGATATAGATCAGAAAACATTCTGCATGCTGTAAACATCGTTTACCAATGACAACAACATACTCCCTTTCAGGATGTCCTCTATCTGAAGGAAATGAGTTGTTACGCTGACAATCCATCATTCCTGACTTCCTCCTTGGTGGCTAACTTTCAGAGTCACCAACCTTCACCTAGGAAAGCTTTCAAAGTCACTTAGATGTTGCATTCAATGCCCAGCTCCTCAGCCTCAGCTCTTTTGATTTTTAATTTTCTTCTGTTGTATCTTCAACTTTCACCAATTACTGCCCCACTTCTAGCCTTTCACACTGCCACCCAGTCTTACATTCTATAGCATAAAACTAGGTTAAAGGGGGGGGGAAAAAAAAGGACGTAATCCATAACATCCATTATCATCCAGTTTGGCAAAAAAGTTCCCGTATTTTATATATTTGCAAAATGTCTATGCACACCTGGCAGAACCTTCAAGATTACAGTATAAATGCAAAACGGCTATAAGCTTTTGCACTAGTTTTTTTAATCTGAACATCCAGGAATGAGTGCGCTTTCATACTAGCAAACTGAAATTTTGGACTATATATTAAAACTTTTAATACATGTTTCAAAAGTTGGTTCATGAACTGCTATACTTTTCATAGAAGTGATAAGCCTTTCATACCCTGACTACGCAGAGAAAGACTGTACATACAATACTCTTCAGAAGAACATTTTAAGTGATGCATCTGTTCCCAGTGACAATCAACCAAGAGGTCTGCATCACTCCCTGACCAAAATAGTTCTCCAAGGCAAACAAGTCTCACAGAAGCAGTCTGAGTTGTCTGTATTGAGGCCACCTAAAGTATGTGAGAGGCAGGGCAAGAAAGGTACTGCCAAAATCCAGAAGATTCGCAGGAGTCTGTCACAAGAAACAACAGGTGGTAACAGGCAAGACATTCATTTCCCAATTGCTGCTCAACAAATTGCTTTTGTCATCTATTCTTTTGTCTAGGTCGGAATTAACAATAATAGCAGATTTTGAAGTGAAACATTTTAGTTCCATCCTGTACCATGCTCACAGCATGCAGACTTACTTAAAAAAAGTAGGCTAGTCTCTGTGTTAGTCTATCAGTGAAGGCTTGAATTCGGAACTTATCTTCAAATGTAAATATTGAAATATCACCATGCACAGAAAAACAAAACCACCAAGTACTTCTCTGTAAGAATTACTTATACTATGCACTTTTATTATAACAGTAATACTTTCTTAAGATCTCCCATTTCAAACAAATACATATTCACGTGCACACACACACATTTGTATGTATTGTGACACATTTCCAACAAAACTAATACATTTCTCCTGGCTTCCTATTATTATATACATTCTAAACAACACAAGCTTTGGACCTAAGACAGGTATCTGTCTCAACCCTACCTGTGTATTTTTACTTCATTTGTATTAAAAAAAGGTAAAATTTCTAAGCAGAGAAAAAGGTAATTTGGAAAATTAATCATTGTCCCTTAGATTTACAGTAACAGAAGCTTAACATGGATTCAACAGTTTGCCTCACAGATGGAGAGAGTACACACAGTAGGCAACTTAAAGCACACTGAATTAATCCACGATTCCATTTTGTATGGAAGAAAGCAGCTAACACATGAATAGACATTAATTTGTTTCATAAAATGTTGAGGTTATGTGGATACAACCATCTCAGTGTACTGCAGATGCTTGCTACCCCCATTAGGCAAATGCCCAACTCTGCATGAAGTTACATACAAGCAGAAGCCACAGCCTTTGTGCAGAGGAAACCATCTACTTGACTACATCACATGGGAAAGAAGAGATCATAGCCTAGAAATATTCTGCACGGATTTCGTTCTACAGAGCGCTAAGAAACAAGCCATCTCAACAATTATAAGTGCACATCCCTCGCCGCTATTATGCATTAGTGAAATCTTAATTTATTACACAGCACTGACTTCCTCGTAGGGAATAGAAGTCATTACCAAAGCTATCACTGAGCCAACTATTTTGGAGTGCTATCCAAGAGTCTCAGATGTCTGGCAAGGAAATATGTCATATATTACAACCATCTAAACTTTTATGATACTTGTCATACTTACAATAAAATGTGCTTCAGAGTTTGGAAAATACTGTACAAATTTTTGCTTTCACGTTCCTAATGCTTATTTCCATTCTCTCCTTTAAGAAGTCTAGTCTTTTTCTCCTATGTATTAAGGAATGCAGAGTAACTTCTCTGAAAACAGACATCTAAAGAGAAAAAGAAAGAAATCAGATGCATCAGAGGAGGGCTGCCTTCTCCTAGGCCTCTAAATCTCATTCCTATAGTAAAAATGTTATCTATAAAAAGCAAAGTGAATGACTGAAATGCTACTGCGATGTAACTTTTAAATCACCAGAATGTTTTGTCAGTTAAACAATACTCAAATATATTTTGCGGTCTGGAGTATAAAAGAAGGATGCACAGTGGCTGTTAAACTTTGTAAGTTCTTACTTAGGGGTCTTTTCTTCACGCACAGCTAAAATTAAGAGCGAGAAAGCTGCACATCAAAAGTAAGTAATTGTGCACCAAGATTTCACACGATCACTGTATCGGAACAAGCAAGAACATTCAAATAAAACCATAAACTTACATACCAAAAATTTATGACAGTACTCTTAAAAATATCTTCTGAGACAAACTGAAGTGTAAATTTAACTTGTGCATATGAATCCGTAAGTGCTTGTATACATATATGCATAATTCACCTGACATTTTACTCATCGAGTGGTACCATACAGTTCTTGGCCCTGGAGTCCAAGAAATAAACTGCTTTATCACTGCAGTGGATCTGTTGACTTCTTCCATTAAATCTTGCCTGGAACAAGAGATTTTTCAGGAAGCTACACCGCAATATGTTTCAATTCTATCTCGAAATGGTAGAATCAAATATAATGTGGAGACTGTATTTCTGTGCTTTTTAACTTCTTATCCCAGTCAATGGATAAGTCATTCCTGCTAATTCACTCATATCACTGTTTTATGCTCTCAGCTCTACAATACCACCTCACAGGACTCTGTCAGCTTCTGGAGCCTCATCTTTACTGTGCTTAGTTCAGACCACTGTTAGGTATTATCTCAGATCTTGGCCGACAGATTTCCAGCCAATTTTCTAGCTCTAAGTAAGGATGAGCAGTAACGGTCTTGATATTTCTAATCTGCAGCTGCTCAATTTTTTCATGCTCTGTTCCTCCTTTCTTTCTATTGACAGAAACACTTCCTTGAGTTTTAGAAAAGCTCACAGAATATGACTAAAGAAAAAGCACTTTTTTGCAGGCACCCTGGAATCCAACCAGCAGGTAAAATAAGACATCAATTATATATATATACGGTAAGACATCAAGTGATACTGATTTTCATAATTGCTTTAAATACCCTTTTTTCCTGTGTAACAGTTTGCAAACAACCTTAAATACAGAAAAAAATAAGTTAAGCAGAATTTGTCTTTAAGTCAGCCCATCACTGTAGTAAACGACCAAGCAGTGGTCTTACATTCAAAATGTTCCAGGAAACAAAAGAGTTCTGTTTCCAGTAGTTTTCCATAAATTCCATAAATTTCCTCAATCATTTTCCTATATACCTCTGATAAGAAATCATGACTAAAAATCTCAGTGAAACAAACTATGGGGGTTTCTTGTACCGAATAGCAACTGCTAACTCATACGTGCCTGTCAGTACCCACTAGAGAGAATACTCTTCAAACTTGTTAAGCAGCAGAAAATCTTCTCATGAAGCAACTCTTCAATCATTACTACGCTTCTCTTTCTACCCACACTACATTTAATGCAGTTATTTTAAGTGTCTATGAAAAACCATGAGGAGAGATCATCAGAATTCACAATTACTGCTTTGCTTCACCCACACATTGTACCTACACTGTACTTCTTCCACTCATTTGAGGACTGACTTCAGAGTCAACGTCCTGATCTTCGATGTTCCAGCAAAGGCTAAGCATTGAGCTGTCGGCCAAGACGCTTCGAGTGCTCGGATATTATTTGCAGCTTATTTAGTGCCAGTTTAACAAATAATGTCAAAACGTATACACAGACTATTTAATATATCAGTTACTGTGTTTTTTTTTTTTTTTTACAAGCAAAACTGCCTACATGACAATTCAAAATGGTCAATGGAAGACACCGCTGTAAGAAGCCATTCCAGAAGTCCTGCAAGAGTGTTAATCCTGCTTCACTGAAACACAAAGGCCAACATTTAACTATTTCACTGAAGTCTGTAACAACTTCCAAACCACAGTGACTGCCTACTCATCACTGCTGCCAAAATGACCAGCTGCACACTTTGCCATAGGCCTCTGGCAAGTGACACTAGCTATTTAACGCACTCTTTCACCTCCAAACAGAAAGTTCTGTTCTGGAGAGAGTAAAGAATTTTCCCTTCCCATACCAAAAAATCTCAAATCACTGCTTTGGTGCCTGAGGCCTCCTACAAAATACAAAGCAAAAGCACACTGTAAATTACAAAATTGTAGTACTATTCACATTTAACTTGGTAAGTAGCAGGCACTGTCCTTCCAACCTGCCTCACCTCTGTCTCAGAAGAATAAAGAACTTCACAGTGCTTTCATTTTGTTGCCAGGTACTGAAAGGGCCGTGAATGACCAAACTCCTCTTGCAGAAATTGTTTTTAAGTGCTCCAATACAGTACTGTGCCTATGAGCCACAGAAACTCTGAGAAGTACCCTCCAGTACAAATTACTTGAGCACTTTATTGAAGTGTTTTGGAGCAATCATCTTTAAAGTGTTCAAGTTACTGCCATGCACAGTTACATTCAACAAAACTTAAGTACTTTCCATCCTACAATGTTACTAAAATCCTCTCAAGAACAGTTTTTCCTCAACAATCTATTCTTTTCCAGTCACAGCATTATATCTATGATCCAAAAGTGATTTCATACAGCATTTCATAATCTTTATGATTAATTCTAGATAGCAGAAAAATAAATATTCTCTCTAAAAGCTGCATTCCACAAAAGCAGACTTTGTAAAAGAAACTGAGCCTGGATACAGAAAGTGTGTAAGTTACCTGTGGAATAGCAGGAAGCAAGCAGAACACACTGCTGCAGGAAAATATGCACTGAACGAAATAAAGTAGTAGTGTTGTCAGTCCTAAAGAGCTGTTTGCTTCTAAACTGCATCCTAATAGCGTATCTACTAGGAAGAGCTAGTCAAAAGCTATACGGTAATGAACTTTTTCTGAATTAATCTCTTTCATGTATACACTTACTAAATTACAGAAATACATTTAAATGTATTATTTTTAAAATTATACTAAACTGCAAATTATCTCAGAAATTGTCCAAACTTCACAAACAGGACAAGTGATGCAGACTGCTTAAATAAATGGCCAGAAGGGGAACTACGTGCATGACGGATGTCAGAAACAGCTTCTTTACCTCTGCCTCTTGCTGCACACAGCGAGGGGTGAGGTCACAGTCCAACAGTAACTGTCCCAGTCTGATCTTAACATCTGACACTAGTAAATCCCCACATCCTTGTTCTCTGGCTCTGACCTATTTGCTCTGCAATACTCCAGCAGTGCAAAGCAACTGGAAACCCAGCAGCCCTGCCAGGGGAGGATTCCCCCTCAAGCAGTAATCTACAGGTGGCAGAAAGCCAGCTGTATCAGCATCGAGTCCTCAGGGAGGAGGACGGGAGCACGGACCCGAGTCCCGACACAGAGCCAGAGATCAGCTGTGCTTCCGACAGAAGCCAGTCCAAAAATACATGCACGAGTTCCGTGGTGCCCACGGTGCCACCAGCAACAGCAGCTAATGTAGCAGCACTTCACTCCTCACGGCTGAGCAGCCCCCGTCTCCAGGGACGGCCACACTTCTGCTGAAAGCCACAAATTACTCTTTTTATAACCCAAGTTTAAAATAACGAAAGTATCAAGAGGAGGTAATTACTCACTGAAGCATCAAGGCTCAGCTCTTCACATCTCTTAATTAGCTGCCACTAAAAATATAAATTCCTCTTGTGAGAATGACATTCAATAGCCCTCAATTCAAGGTATTACAGGAGGCTCAAAAAAAAAAAAAAGATCAGATCGCTGAACTAAATGAACTGCTATTGACAATGGCAACATACGGTCTCTGGCACTTCATCTTGGTAAGTAACAGTGATCCTAAAATTTGAATTAGGTACAATAAATTCATCTGACAAAAAAATAATCAGTGAGATTAAAATCCATTGTGGGAGTCTGAAACAGTCAAGAGCATGAACCAACAATTAGAATATTCATAATTCAAAAATTAAGATAACATCATTGCTAATTTCAGAATGTGATAGTATTATTGTATTTTTATGTGGACTAACTTCACAGCTCAGTTAAATGGTGCTAAGATTACAGCTCCATTTAAAAAAAACAACAAAAAAATGTACAAAACCTTTGAAGTGTATGGTTCTTAAATTAATCTTCTACCCTCGTGTGACTTTTGATTGAGAGAACACTGCAGGACAGAGAGCTTTCTGCCTCTGAAAAGATATGGGTGGCTAAAGAAACCTCAAAAATGGGCAATTAGATTTTAGCCTTTATCTGAAGTACTAATGGAAAATGACAGCGAGTAATTTTCTGTAACATTTCTGTCTCCCCTGTCTTCATTGCCCATACTCTTCCCGTGAACTTCAACAATTACCAAATCAGCTTTTAAACATAAAAAGGTCATAGTGGCATGTTAAAGTTTTAGAAGTTTTTTAGAAGGTGTTTTCTTGTTTTGTTTTGCTATTAAGAATTCTGATTTTATTAGACTGTAAAAAGAGAAATAGTTAAGTATAAAAAGCAGAAAGCATTATTTAAGCAAGATTGTCAGAAAAATCTCTTATATTCACTGCCGATTATTCCAAAACTACAAATTAAATTACACTTGCAATGAAAATGTGAAGTCTCCATAGCTGATTTGTTCTGTATAGAAACCTGTATCGTTTCTTCAGAAATAAGCTTACCTTGTAAATTATACTGCTAATCCATCAAATTCACACGGTAGAGTAGGTACAGTTTTATATTCATTAGGAATTCACTTATAAAACTGACAACTTGGCACAGTTTGTACTCAGCATCACAGGACAAGTCAGAATAGAAACTGAATCATACAGAAAGACAAGTTCAAGTTGGTGAAGATAAAGAACACTGACAGCACAGCAATACGAGGACATTCAATTTTTTCAGTATCTGGCCTGTAACTCACCAAAGTAATCATATTTTGGTATCATCAGGATTATACACTAGAGTGAAACTTCAAATTTTTCTTCCATAAATATTTATACAGCAATGGTCATAATTCTGGAGTGCTGGGATTCAAACACAAATTTCAGCACACCTACACAGCGGTCCTTGGGAATGAAATACTTGCTTCAAGACTCACCGAGGTACAACAAAGTGCGAGAGTAAGGCCAAAACGAAAGCTGTTCCATTAGAGGAGGGCAAAAAATGTAAGTAACACCACAGTTGGATACATGGATGCATCTCGAAATGTTAACTGGCACATTCCAGATTCGCAGAACTCCAGATACACACAGAGAACAGAACAGTTCAAAGCTTTCAACCAGACGGGAAGTTCTGCTCTCTCCCACCGGCAGAGCTGAGGCCGTGGAGACGGATTTTGTATGCTGCTGTTCTTAGGAGAAACTTTCAAACTTTTAGTTTGGCTTGAACTGATTTTTAATCCCCTGTGTGAAATATTACCTGTCTGTTCAGAAAGATGACACTGGAAGGTCCTGCATTACCATTACACATTCAGCTATACCTTTCATCTTATATATTTTTGATAGTTGATTTATATATTTTTTTTTTTAAAAAAAAGGCCGACTTCAGGAAGTGTAAGTTACCTTTTAAACAGAAAGTGATGTGTAAGGGAATCAAATACTGAATTACTTTCTCTCTCATTCTCTCCGAAACTTACTATGTTCAATGTTTATATGAATTCAACACAGATTCACCACCTAGAAAGAGAACATAAAACCAGCAAGTGCAATATTGTGGACAGGGAAAAACCACAGCACTATTGGATTAGTGCGATAATAATAGTTAATAAATTACATGCATCTTCAGTATTCTGTAAGTAAGTCATCTCACATGCCTTAAGCAGACATATTTGTTCAGAAATGTCAGTCTTCCAATCATCAGCTTTCTCCTATTACCTCAAAAACACAATTTGCTGTGTCTGAACATCTGTTCATTCTTCCACTGATGTGATGCAAAGCACTCAAAACTGCAATGAACTGCTACATAGGAGACACTCTCAGGCTCCAACTGAAACACTAACTAGTTTCCCTCTTACTATCACCGACTAAGGAAAACTAAACAAACATAAACTTCTCCCAAACACACCCACAGAGCAAAACAAAAACGCTCTTTTAGACGACGTGTGTATGTGTTCCCATCTTCCAGAAGCAAGCCTCAGCATGTCGGTTCCTTGTTAATAGTTCAGGAACTGCTCAGAGAGATGGGATTTTTGAGCTGCTCCTAAGAAAAGCAAGCCCCGAAAAATGGCTTATTTACCAAGGTCTCAGTCTCAAACGGACACTGAATACATCAGCCCCCGTGGTAACCACAATCACGTTTACTCCTCTCCCAGCCATGCTTTTCACTGATTATCTCCTAGCACATTATCCGAAATCCTCATCACCTTTTCGCACTTTCCTACTCCCCAAGACAGTCCAGAAGCTGTCTTGCTTTAAATTCTGGCTTCATTTTCCACCAGAAAAGACACATCCAACCATACAAAACACAACCTTGACTATATGCTGTGGTGTAGGCCCCACTTCCCCCTACTAACAAGCCGCATTGCAATGTCAGATCATTCAGCACCATATGAGAACAAAGAGCTGGGATACTTGGGCACTCTCCAACCCTGCCTGTTGGTGCAGTGAGCCAAGATAAGAAGTAATAGGGTATCTCTTTGTCCCGGGATGAGCACAGCGAGTTGGGACAATTAGGCACTCCCTAA
>VZSC01012871.1:88912-100871 GCA_013398225.1 Steatornis caripensis | reverse complement strand
ATACCCTTTTCCCTAAACCCTGTATACATCACTCCAACTCGACCCTGACTCAGTTTCCCCTATCCAACCACTGTATAATCACCAACTCTGAGTCCCCTTCCCCATTCACTGTGACAGTTGCACCTAAGCACCACTCTGACCCAATTCCCTTTCACAATCCCTTCACATAGTAATACAGTGAATCTTGCCATCAAATTCTGTGAAGTTGCGCTTTTTTACAAACTTGTATTAAAAATCACCTTTCCCTCACATCTTTGGTGCTGATTCTTTGAGCGACCGTTAAACCTTAACCACTCTCCCCCAAGACACTATAAGAATACTCAAACCTGAATTTGAGCTGCCCACCTGATTCTTTTCCCTTCAAACAAAAGTAGGCAATTGCTCTTTACCTCAGTTTCAGTACAAGCTTCCTCAATCCCCTCCATCTTAATTACATACTCTTCACATCACCTGGTTCTGATTAAACCAAAAAACTTGCTGAGATTTTCAAGACTGATCCATAAAGACACAAAGGAAAATAAGAAGGATTCATGCGTATTACTGACCTCAGGAAAGCCTGCTCCCATTTTCAAATCTTTCCTCCACATTGTATTTCCATAGAGGCCCTCAAGTTGTTCTTCCCTAGCAACACCTAATAGAGTCTTCCTCAACAAAGGCCATGCAACACAATTAATTGTCTAGTAAACTTCGGTGTTAAAACAGAAAAAAGACAATTAAAAAGTATCCTTGATTGTGTTAGATCCATTTGTTTCATTAACACTATGTGAAAGAGCTCAGTAAAGCCCCTGGCTTTCAGTATGGATGCTCTGCCTGGCATTATTCATTACTGTCAATTTAGCTTTATCACAGGACATTTAACCTTGAACGGTGCAGTACAAAACATGCACAAGAATACAGCTAGTATGAAGATGGATTACTGACTCAAGACTATCTAAATTCTCAAACCCATCATATCGAGGTGCTGGGTTTTCTCATTTATTTCTTACTGGTGAAGAAGGCTGATCCAGCAAACAGGTTAAGCCTCTGATTCACAGACTACGCAATCAAGCAGAACCTCTCTGTGATATAGAAAAACAAATATATTCTCTGAAAGCGCGATTCCGAGAGGTTTAGAAGAACATTATGGAAGACAATGTGAGCAGCAGCGTAAAGTACTGTCGCAGGAATCCCCACCTCAACCGTGCACTTCATGTATATCCTCCAGTACTGGAAACATGAACTCAGTTTGCTCTTCTCTGCTCCCAAACTGGCAGGAATGAGGAAAAACAGGCAAGAGATGCAGCAGGGCAGTGCAGCCGGTGAAGAAACAGGACACATGCTTCATGACCAGCCTTTCACCCCGACACCAAAAATATCTGGCTTGGGAATGTACTTGCATTCTGAGCTTTTTCAGGAAATTCATGGACAAGTCATGACGACTATTTTTAGTAGTCTGCAGTAAAATGAAATTTAGAGTAAAATTTGGAATAAAAATAAATGGAAAGGTGAGGAATTTAAACATGAGTAAGATTTTACTTTAAAAAAAAGAAGGCTTCTCTGAAAGGAAATTTATTTTAGAATATTTTCTAATAAACAAACCTTGGCGAATAAAGTATTTAAGAAATAGTTTACATTGCATCTTTGAGTGTAGTTTAGACAGTTTCTCTGAAATAGATTCCTGTAAAAAACATGTAAATAGCTGTCATGTTTTTAAACCATTTAGAGGACATAAAAAAAGATGAGACAGGAGACTAGGATCCATGGGCAGCAGCCAAATCCATGAAGCAATATATGCACTGCTGCTATGCAGCACTTCTGCCATAACTTGGCAGAGAAATATAATATTTCCTAAATTACACAGTAGCTAAAAGCAACAACATCATCGTAGCAGAAAAACAGCTTTTGCACAAGTATGTGTTATTAACAGTGTTCTGTCCCTCAGTGTGATCTGGAAAACGATGGAAGAGCTGCAACTGGCAGGGAGAGGAGGGGTCAGCGGCCTCAAACAGCACAGTTTTAGCAAAATAAAGGAACAGCTCAAGGGACAACTATGGACAACTACATCACTGTTTGCACCGTTTAACAGTATAATCGTTTTAAAGCAGAATATCCTCCATTCTGGATGGATACTGTTTTCTAGAAGAGGGATCAACAACACGTATTACTTGCCAGGCAGCTATGAACAAATCCCACATAACAATGCCCTCTCCAGTTTCATAGTTCATGAGGAGCACATCTGATCATTGTCCCAGTTTGAGCCAGGACAGAACCAATTTTCTTTTCAGTACTTTCCCCTTTCAGTGAAGTCTCTTCTGAGAGACTGCACTCCCCAAAGCGAGCAGCGTGTTTGTCAGACAGTGCCTGCTTCCAGGAGTGCTGGGGCTTGATGTTGGTGGCTCGTGCTGGAGTGACAGTAGGAACAGCACGCGGGAATTGTGGCTCTTGCTTATGCTCATTCCTATGGAAACCGAGGTCACTGCTTGGTTCTGCTGAACTTTCTCACATGCAGTAAGTGAAAGGGCGTAAAAGGGTAGCCCCTGCAGGGAGGAGGGGGCTGGGCAGGTGACCCACCCTGACCAGATGCAGTATTCCACCCCACACGCCTCGCGCTCAGTGCAAAGCCGAGGGATCACCAGCGTCGAGCTCTTTTCGTCCACGGCCAGTGTCCGAGGAGGGCTCTGTCTGATTCTTCGGTCTTTGATCCCGATCCACGTGTTCCTGAATCCAGTTCCCATCTGCTGCTGAGTCCAGTCTGGGGCTTTCCCAGAGTCTGCCCTGCAGCGACGGGTGATGTGCGCTACTGGCTTTGTGTACATTTGTATATAGCCCATTATTTTTTCTGTTATAATTATACCCTTTTTGTTATTGCCTCATTAAAGCTGTTTGAGCTTTCCCAACCCACAGGCCTCTCTCCCTTTTCTCTTTTCCTTCCCCCTCTGGGGAGGGAAAGGTTAACAGAGAGCATCTGTCCTCTGTTTAATAGCCAGCCTGAAACCATGACACTTGTGCATCTCACTTGTTCTACTTTATTCTACTCTACATTAAATTCATTCCTTAGCTGATGTGAACAATGACGTTATTAGGAGAAAACTAATCTTAATAATAGATACAGCCATTTCAAATTAATACCATTCAACAAAGGCTTGGTCTGACCCACTGGATCACTGCCTCTGAAAGTGCCAAGTGTACCTGGCTTCTCTGCACAGACATGGGAAAGCAAAGGCGACAAGTCTGTAGTCCTGAGCCACCCCCGGAAAGAGGGGCAGTCACCCAAAACTCCCCTCTGAAGGGCAGAGCGGTCCTCCCAGGCTGCCCGTTTCACAGCAAGGCAGCACAGACTCCACAGGCTGAGCATCATCACCTGGGAATTTGGGGGTCCTGAACACAATCGAAAGATCAATTGAGTTTTCAGTACTGCCAGAACCCCCTCAAAATACATACAGTGCACGTACCTTTATCTCACTTCACAGTTTTCATACATTCTGAGTATTTTTCCCAAAATACATTAATTTCTGTTCCACTCCCTCCTGCCCCCTTAAAACTTCTAGCAAAACAGTAGGCCTTTCATTCGATCGCTCAGTCACAAGTTGCTGGTTTTGATGTTGAAACTTTTCATGTCTTTTTGAAAACATGCTAGATCTTAAAAGTGCTCATTTCAGATTATGGTTTTGGAGGTTCCATATGCTTCCATGTCGAAGTAAGTAATTCGTCTGCAGATGCTTAAGCAACAAATTTGTCAGTGACTGAACACTGAGACTGGTTTATGTCATATACAACTTTCTCATTTGTGGTCTAACATGTTCAGTTACCATCCAGACCCACATTTGTGTTCCACATGAACTTTACTCACTCAAATATTCTCCTTGATCTTACACACAGAAAATAGCAACAGATTCAATCCCCCCCACACCTTTTCTTTTTATAGTGACCATTTTGTTTATATTCCATAATTTTCCCATTTAACATAAAAGGACAAACACACATGGTGGTTTGATACTGCAAACACCGCCCCAGGTAAATTAAGAATTTTAAATTAGTAGGCTTCTTGGCACTAGAAGACACAGCATCATGCTTTAACACATCAGAAAACAGAAACACTAGCAAAAGTGCAACACAGTCCTCCTTCTAAGCAGTTTTTGAGACAACTGAAATCTTTTGGAAAACAAAGAAAACCCCAGGAATTAGGGAAGACAAGCATATAATGCACTGTCTGAATTGCTATGGGTTTGACTAGAAGACGAGTGTAACAGCTGAGTATATTCATGCTGCAAGACGTGAGCTATAAGTAAGAAGTTACACTCATGGCCATAATACTTCAAATTCACATAACAGCTAAATTATTAATTTAAACCATAATCTAATACTCACCATCTAAATTATGCAGAGGAATGCAGAACTCAGAAACACTGAAAAAATCAATCTAATTCTAAGGAACCTGTAAGTTTGATGTTACAGAACAGGAGAATAAAGGAGGAAAGACTTTGTCAATTACAGTAATTCAGAGTTATAACAGGACATTTGACACTTTCCCTGCGAAAACAGAAATAAAGGGTAGGGCTGGACAGCATTCAGTAGTCAACCAGCTCTGGAGACTACTGGGTCCTTTCGATAAAGTAGGCTGCACAGTCTAAATCTCCCAGGATCATACATAAATGACGACCATGGATCCACACAAAACTACTGGAACATGATTATCTAAACCAAACAGATTTCCACAACTGCCTTTATGAGTTTTCTGCACCTCTTCACTTACTTGCGAACACTTCTTTAGCCATGGCAAAGCATCTTCTAATAGCTCGGTGCTTTATCAGATAAAACGCAACACAACCAAAACCCAAACATTCCTCTCCCACTTGCAATCAAAGCAAGGTCTCCTATTTTAAAGAAATACGCCTTTGAATTGGTAGTAAGAACTTTTTAAATTCATGCTACTGGTTATACTAGTGAGGGAACCACTTCATAATGTTTCAGAGCATCACATTTAATCATCTGTATTTGCTATAAAACTTAATAGCTTAGCATAGCCAACAGCATAAACAAATTGCATTACTCATTGTATAATACTAATATATAGTAAAAAAAGAAATCAATCAGGAAAGTTAGCTGAAGGCACTATGCTAGAAAGAATGAGTAGCAGGTAAATGTATACTACCAGATATTTCTATCAAAATTATGGGGTATCTAAGGACACTTCTATGGTACCTTAAAGTTAATCTCTCAAGGGCAAGGATGGGCCAAAACAAAATGCTTGTTCAAATTTTTTCTTTCAATTTTACCTTCTGACAAGTATTATCCAACAGCCAATCAGTAACTAAATTTTCACCACATTATTTTATTGTTGCAGAAATCCTGTGACGAATTAAGGTATCGATGTTTTATAGATGAACATTTTTCTGGAGCAATGAACTCCATTGCACTGGTGCAAATCAGAGTCCAGGCACCCAAAAAGCTAAACACCTTCTAGGAAATCCACAACAAAGGAAGAAAGTAAAGCATTCTCCATGTCAGCGTTTAACTACTTTAACCTTGCCCATCGCTCTCTTCCTGACCTTGTCTCCTCTGCTTCCATATCTGCATTTTTTCAACAGATAAAGGAAAGGATTTACAGAAAAGCATCAATCATAGCACCTCCAGCTAATGTCAAACTACTTAGTGTGCTTTAGCAAGTAAAAGTAAGTGAAAAATAAAAAGCACTTTATCTTGTATCTAAAGATAGTAAAACTCCTGTTTGAATGCTTGACCGAAATTATTAATATGGTTTATTTTTTTAAATATTATACAAACTAACTATTCAGTTTCATAACATGCCATATTTTATCACATTGTCATATTCACACACAACTACTGACAAAATACTTCTGATATATATATATAAAATGTATCTAAAAAATAAAACACTGACTGACTTATTAAAATTAATAGTTCTAATATGTGGTCATAATGTTTCTTTTTTAACAAGTAGGTTTTCATCTTTACAAATAATATTTGATGCTTACAGTGTATTGCATTCCAACTATCAAACAAAATACTTAACTTAAATCAGACAGCAATGGTGAGACTGCAAGAACGCCAGTAATACTCCAGAGTCTCATTATTACATATTAATGATTCACAGCTCTTAGAAAATGCTGCAAAACCTGTGCTTCCAAAAGTCACATACAACCACAGTACTCTATTACTTTGTTTTCTATAAATGAGGTCATTCCTGACACAAATCATGCTTATTTGATCTGTGTGGCCAGAAAGAATCATGAGCCTTCAGCCATGCCTCTCTTGTCAACAACAAGACTCTGAAAGGGCCACAAGGTAGAAAAGTGATTGTCAGCGAACAACAACAGATGAATGTCTGAAGAAAATACTTTTCCAAATAGTAATAATAAACAGTATATAACAGTGAATACTATCTGGTGAAGAAAATCTGTTTAGGGTGCTCAGATACTCGCACTGAACATCTGCCATATTTTGGCGTTTTGAGCATATGGATTCTGGTAACTGCAATTATTCAAGCAGCCTATTGACTTCTGAAAGAACTGCCCCATTCCTGTATGGAGAAAAGAAACAAAGGGTTATATAGCAGGGAAACTGACAGGAAGTGTAAGTGTGACTGCCTTCAAAACTCATTGCTGAACAACGGCAATCATATTGAGAACCTCCATCAGACTGTATTTCTACTTTCTTATATAAAATGATAAGAGTAACTGATTACTATAATGTAATACTTTCCAGGGGAATACTTCAGAAAGATTGGGTCTTCCAGTCTTGCAAAACTGGGTAGGAGCATTAAAAAGCTCTATTGTCCTAACCTCTTCCTGCACTTCATGTTCCTTTCATGTTGCTCTCTCAAACTCGAGCTGAGAGTCTGGCAGAAGAATCTGAAAAAGGATGCACATCATGCAGCCATGCAACAAAAAGGGAGAGATGTACCTTTAAAAAAAATCCAGCAAAACAAAGCAGGGACAAAGAAATGAATCAACAACACAGATGGATACTAAACAACCTACAAAAGATTAAAAGCTTGGTTGTAGCTCTTGGCCATGGTACTGAGGACTCTAAAAGCCTAGGGGAAAAAAATCAGAATTGCTTGCAGAGTATATTTCCAATCAAAACAAAACCTGATTGAGTAGAACAGCAACATGCCTGGAAAAGTCTCTGCTCCAGCTTTCAGGTAGAACAAAGCAGCACAACAGCCAGCCTGCTGAGCCAGTTAGGTGAACCTTGGTGCCTCTGTTTGTAAGTTTCTGTTTAAGGTGGGTCCCATTCCTGCTTAGGAAATTTCTAAGTTGTATGACAATCCCTTAATGACATATGTGCACTGCTACCAGAAACAGTTAGAGTAACTGGTCATTGCAGAAAATCAGGTATGTCCACAAAACTATTAAGTAGGCCAAAGCAAACCTCAACTAATGCCTGTTTTATTTACTGACTTTTAGCAGTATGGTCATTTGCCCTCTTTCTTCTGTTTTAATGATAGCTGAGGGTTTCTGTCTAACAATATGATTTCAGTCAAAGGTGAGATGAATGGTAGAACTTGGTAGTACAGAAGTTAACAGATTTCAGACAGTAAAAAATTGAATTATTTGTTAAAAGTTACTTTAAATCACAAAAGTCATCAAAAAACCCCACCTCCTCCAGAAATGCAGGTTGTTATACGTTTCATATTCTGAACAAGCTTTCTTTTTGCTTAGGGAATCTCCGCTCCTTATTAGTTCTCAGTAACTGTGCAAATTTTACAACAGGCATGTTAAGTAAAATATCAACCAGCACCTGAATAGGAGATTGTCATAATTCTTTCTTTCCCTCCCCTATATCTTGGACTAGACCTAGGATAAGACTTCATTCCGTAATTATTAAGTCCTCACACCAACTATACAGTGAGAGGACGAAGCAGCGCAGGAAAGCGCACTGCAATTTTCAGCACAGAGCAGATCCCTGGCTGTACTTAAAACTCATTTGTTAACCCACTTTGTCACCTCCCTTAAAATAAGCTCTTCTCAGAAACTGTTTCTGTATTTCTAATCACACCCTGCTAGCTTTCCTTATAAGAGCTCTTCAACCAACGTAAGGCAAAACTGCTGTCTCATCAGTCCACCAGAAAATTCCATCTTGATTTTCCTTTGAACAACGGGTTTTACAATTAATGAACGAGTATACAGTTTCTGAAAATAAGAACTTTTGATACATTTATACACTCTAGCTCATCTATACAATGTCTTAATTCCTAGGTGGCCAGCAAAGCCCATTAGCAAAACTAGTGCTAATATTCTGTGGAAAATGCCAAGGTAAAACTGAAACTCCTACGAGTAATTTGTACTACACTAAAAGCAACATTACCATAATTAAAACACAGCCTCTACAGTAGACTTGCTGTTCTTGAAGTTCGCTATCTAATAATGAAGTCACTAGAACAGATTTTTAAGCTAAAATATGTTTTCTACCTTTCAATCAGAAAACACTGCACAGAGGCTAGCAATACTACCTAAACAAATGCATTCCCTCCAGCACTGGATGCAAACCACTGTGCTTCAAGTGATGCACACAACAGCCAGCCCCGCTCCAACGTACAGACCATTTTGAGGTAATGAAGCAGCAACCCAAGAAGCACACAGAATCACTCTGCAGCTGAGATGATTACAGCCAGATTTAGACACACCAGAGCCACCGATGGTGATTAGACTGGAGCCTCCCGTACACAGGACCAACAGCTGGAGAATCCACTCCATTGCGCAGCTCACACTGCAGCACAGCTCTGCTCCAAAGAGGCTCACAGATTTATCTCGCTCTAATTATTCGTTCCCAAAGCCCACCTGGAAGCCGACCAAGTTTGAGTAGCCTATGCCAATTTTAAGACCTTGGATCCACTAACTACACATCCTCCAGTAGGTTTTTTCTGTCCTCCATAGAAACACTCACAAATGTTTTTCATGCTTCAGAAAAGCCAGCACATGAACATAAGCAGAAGCAACAATCATTAAAAAGACAAGGAAGACTGCTGGAAAAAAGTACTTGAATGAATACAGAGAAGAATTTACATGAAGGAGTCATAAAAAAAAGAAAACAGAATTAATTTTGCTTCACCACAGCAGCAGTGAATTTTTCTCTAACTGTCTGTGGAATGCACAACCCCAAACAAGCTAATGTCTCACTTCCACAACACAGGCAAAAATTTAAGCACCTCTGACTGAGAACTCACATAAACTGACAGCTGAGTGGGAATCTGTCTCATAGTCGATGCTAACAAGGGAGGGCAATTGTTTACCCCTTCCTATGGATTTAAGCACCTCATCCTGCGGCACAGGAAAGCACCTGTCATGATCCAGGATCCAAGGCTCCAGACCTCTTCAAGCTGATGCACCTAGCTCCCTGCAGTCACAGGGCAGGGGGCCTCTTTCTCCCTGACGCATCTTCTCCAGACAAAAAAGTTATTCACCTGAGCAGCCAGAGATTCTGACTTAAATGATCCCTATGTTTGAGGAACCTGAGCCTGTAATTCCCACCTCAAAGGGAACTTCAAACCATTGATCTAACAGGCAAGTTAATTAGAAACACCAGATTTACATGTTTCGAACAAGCAGACCAAATATGAATTTGGAGAAACAAATTAGGCAACTGTGTAACTTTTCCTTCTTAACTTTTCCCCATTAGGCTATTCATTTGAGAAAACTCTGCTTTTCTAGGTAACAGGTAACCAACAACTGGTGCTGAAAGCACAGCATTCTCATTTTAGACTTATGACTGAGAAGTCTCAGACCCTGAAAATTTTTCCTCAGTTACAGCTAACAGCAACCGACAGAAATGGAAACAGAATCTGTTAGAAAAAGCTTACTCTGAACTAGCTTATTTCAAATCTCCAATATAGTAAAAGATTCAGTATATTAATGATCGCTTTGCTCTAGTGTAACTTTATAACTATTTTGAGATAACAGTACTTTGAGATAACAGTACAACATACATGTCAGGGAATAGTGGCAGCTGAAAGTCCCATGTTAGCTTTAAGAAAAATAACATGTTTTTTAAAATAATCGTAACTTAAGAACATGCTACCACAACTATTTAACAACTCTTAGTGCAAAACATGTGAGAGCAATAATTCACAGTGGTGAAAAAGTAATGTACTCTAAGAAAACAGCTTAAGATGAGAAATTTGTGTAAAGTCTTGCCTAATGAAGTAAAACCAGAGCTCAAAAACTTGTGCTTGACAGTCTCTTTTGGTAACAAAGACACACAACAGATACACTGAGGAATTATCCATCTCAGCTTTGACTGTCTAGTAATGCTAAAACTGACACATTAAATCCTGTAACATCTTATTTTAGCAGTCTCTAGAAGCCCATGTATATTTTTAACACTCATAATGTGTCCTGCTGGTTCTCCCATTCCCAGGACTTTTATGGATGACTGCTGTCAGTAATTGCTGCTCTCCTGCCTCTCAGCTAATTACATTCTCGGCCCCCCCCCAAGTGGAGTTTGGAAAGGCATAATCTCCTGCAACACAAGTTTTGTTACCGAATATAAAACACACTTTCGAAAGAGGTTTTTTGTGCTGGTAGATCAAGTCAGGCTGATTCCTACATTTCAGAACTTAAAAAGGTTCCTCTTTAGTATCCCCCACTCTCTGTTAAATGGTCTACCAACTCTGCTCTCTGGAACCTCTGACCAGAAAACAAATCTTAAAAAGCACTGCAGAATTCTCAACAAAACCCCCAAATTTTAAAAATCATACTCTGTGGGAGTACTAACAGCTTAGCGAACTTACTCCTGCACGTCTCAACCAGCTGGCAATAACTTTTGTTGTAGTCACAGAGTCTATATATTATGTGAGTTTGTTGGGAATTCACAAAGCAATACGAGAATTGACCCTTCTTTCCCGCATTTTAAGGAACGACGTAGATTAGCTATCATAAAAAGTTTCTAATCAAGCCAGAACACATCAGAGAGCCAAGACACGTGGGAACCAAAGGATACTGTTGAGAGGGGGTTGCACTAGATCCAAAACAGACTCTACATGTAAAGCAGCTCGTGTCAGCTGTGCAAAATGGACAGAGGTCCAACAGAGAGCACGCCCCTTCAGCCAAAAGGTACACAGAAATGACTATGTGCAAGTCATGCAGATAAAACGGGGCTGTGTGTAGAGATACAAAGCCTGTAGAAACACAAGCCTTTGTATTTTTCTGTTCTCAAACATTAAGTTCTACTCTGCACACACTTGTAATAGCGGGATCGGTAGGAGATAGTAGAGTCAACACAATTACTTAGTAGAGTAACAAATACAGCTCCTGTTTTTAATCTACTGGGAACACTTGAATGCGAATGCGTAATACTCGAATAGAAACTGTACACATTTTTGACTACCATATTAATAGAGCTACTTTCATATTATATTCCCAGTGATTCACCAGGCAAGTGTGCCAAGGAATCATTAATTTTCCAGCATTCTCAAATGTAAGTTTTCTGATAAGGCGTTTTGAGGGTTGACCACGATAACCGTTCAAGAATTCTGGGAACTAATGTCCTGTCCTTGTTAAGATACTTCATCATCATCTAATCACACCCAAGCTCCTTCCCACAGCACATCAGAGCTCTGTTAACAGCACTCATCTGTGGCTTCTCTGCACCCCAAATAACTGTGAAATGCACAAGTGATGGGCTATTGATGGGGATCTTCGGCAACAGGCTGGCCGACCTGGTGAGGCAGGCTTTAAACTGAATGACTCAGGGGTTGGGGTCCAAAATGGCAATACTCATGCCATTGCAATTGACAGGGGAATAAGCAAGGACAATCAGGGCAGCAACATCAGTTTCTTACCCGCCTCCCAAAATGAGAAGCAGGTGGCCAACCACCTCAAGGATCGGTATGATCAGTATGACGACAGTGGATCCTTGTGCACCCCTCCAGGGAAACCTGCGTGCTCGACTACCTCCCTGAAGTGCCTGTACACCAATGCACACAGTATGGGGAATAAACAGGAGGAGCTGGAGATCT
>VZSC01012871.1:69161-86357 GCA_013398225.1 Steatornis caripensis | reverse complement strand
GTCAGACTCTTCTCAGTGGTGCCCAGCGACAGGACAAGGGGCAATGGGCACAAACTGGAACACAGGCAGTTCCACCTGAACATGAGGAGGAACTTCTTTACTGTGAGGGTGACAGAGCACTGGCACAGGCTGCCCAGAGAGGTTGTGGAGTCTCCTTCTCTGGAGAGATTCAAAACCCGCCTGGATGCATTCCTGTGCAACCTGCTCTAGGCAAACCTGCTTTAGCAGGGGCATTGGACTAGATGATCTCTAGAGGTCCCTTCCAACCCCTACCATTCTATGATTCTATGATTCTATTAATTACCCTGGGTAGGCAGACTCTTCTTGGAAGGATACTACATAACTTGCTAGCTCGCCTGCAATCACTAATACTAAAACACAAGTGATACTCACACCTAACTAAGCCAAAATATGATGTCTAGAGAAGACTAAAAAGACAGGACAGCCACATAAATTCTCACGTTTATATCATGATGGACATGTCACAGACAAATTCTTTAACACGATGTGCAGAACATCTGCATTTCCTTTTATATTCATACCTTTCTACTGATGAAATGCATACGTCACATCCGTGATGTAACAAAAGGGTTGGAAGGCTATAGTAAATCTGTTCATTTCTAAAACATTTGCAGAAATGCAGAAATCCACAGGAACACTTAAGAACTTTTCGTATGAAAGTTGAGAAAATACCAAAACATTAAACCTGGCAAGTGATTATTCCCAAGCACAGAGCAAAATGCCAAGACAGGCAGTGAGATGTGTCAGCCAGTACTCAACAGAGCTGAGCTTTGAAACCGTTCAGGCTTACCTGTACTCTTTTCTGCTCCGAAGGAGAAAAAACATCCCAACTCCAATCTCCTTCAGGATTTTTTCTTTCCCAAGCATTGAGTTGTATCAGGGACTTCAGGGTCTTCATTTACAAACCCTTCAAGCCTTGCTTTCATGTATATAAAGCTGTAACATCAAAAATTGATGCACTTGGCCCTTAGAAGCAATACTCACAGTGTGTATTGTCTCTGGAAGGACCTGCAGAGGAACACGAGTCTGCTATATGAGTTTGGGGAGTCCTTATCAAATATTGGGTTAACCTAATTCCTGAGAGACTGTGAATTTTTAAGAACGATTTTAAATGTACAGGAGTGCATTACCTCTCTGCTAAAATTTTGATGAACCACTCACTTTGAATACATACATGATGCATTTTGTTTATGAATAGAAAATTTCAAAGCGCATTACATATATACACATTTCAAAGATGATTTAATGTGAGCTTGACACACATACTAAAAGTAATTTAAAAACAGTACTACAACCGTTTCATTAGTAGCTCTGGATAGGGAAGGGGTTTGGTTTATTATCTTCCATCCTTTGCTCAAAAGGTATGAATTTAATAAAATGCAAGTGGAAAAGCAAAACGGTTACTGCCCAGTAAATGCAACACTTCCCACAACAGAGACAGGGAGAACTGTTTAGAGAACTGTACTACACAGAGAGCTGTAACCGAGCATTTAGAGAACAGGTGAATCTCTGATGCTCAGAATTTGGGAGCATCCACAATTTGTAAGTATAGACTACAATGTGTACAACAGGCCAAACAATGAAATTTGATTACACTTTGGCAGGAAGGACACAAAAGGAAACAATTAATAGTGTCCAAGTGTGCATGAAACTGTGACAGCATAAACTGAAAGTTGAGATTTACTGTACTACTGCTCTCTTTTCTTACAAAGCAGAAAAAACAAATGTGGGACAAACAACTTTTTGTGTCAAGTCTTTGCAAAAACGTTTGTGGAGCAAGTCAACAGAAAACTGTTCAGACTGCCTTGCCCAGGCAGATTGTCTCACGGGACAATCCCTGTGAGATCTGCCAATATTCAGGGTATCAAAGAACTGTATGGAACAAGTGGACCAAAGTTTGCAGATGGCAGACACTGGAGGAGATCTCACAACAGCCTGTCCAGAACAGATTCGAAACTGGATCCTGCGGCAGTCCCTGCAATTAGATTTGCTGCTGAATAAGGTCGCTCCTGAGGGATGCTGAGCATCTCCAGCGTCCTTTAGTTCCTATTCATGAGTGGGGGCACATAGAAGGGAGATGCTCTGATAAGAGACAATTTTAAAGGAATTACATTATCCATAATAAACTCATTTGTGCTGATGAATTCCCAATCACTTGCAAAAACATTACTTCCGCAAGCAGGAAGAAATTCCAATGCTTACAAAACTGCCAGGCCGAGATAGGACAGCTGAAGTACAGCAACAGTCTTTCAAGATTGAAGACTGAGCTTTCATGCATACCTTTATTTTGCTTTTACCTGTTCCTGTTACTAACTGTTTATCTTCCAACAAGTACCTAACCTTATCTGAATGTTTTTCTGGCCAACTATCAGCTGCACATCCTTCTAAAGGTATCTAACTACTAGCCATAAGCTGGGCACAAATTCATGCACTTAGCTCAAGTGATCTGCACAAGGTACAATATACGCAGTAAAACTCATTGTATGATCTATGAGATCTGGGACATTCAGTTAAAACCACAGCATCACCAGTCATTGAAGCAAACATTTTAGCAAGTAAGATCTTTCCAGATACCTTTTCCTGGATGACAGTTACCACAGTAATATTCGTAGAGAATGGCTCAGCTCTAGTTAAGGTTTACTGTTTAGGAAATAGCTGTTTACTACTTAAAAAGATTATTCCTTCGAACTCAACATGCTTATCAGCTCTACTTCGCCAATTCATTTCAAGCCATGGGGTTCGGAAGGAAAATAAAATGAAAACTGGTAGCAGCAGCTGCTAGAGTTACCTCCAACAGCACAATGCCCTCTGCCTGAAGGAGCACAAAGTAGGAATTGGCCATTCACAGTGTTTCCACACTTCAATCACCATCCACACAGCAGGGTGGTACTGAGTGGCATGCAGACTTCCACAAGCTAGGAACAACTGGTAAAGCTCCTGAGGTGTAGTTGCCAGGTTTTTAATTCATTGAATAAAATCTTAGAAAACTTCAATACAACTAACAGATGGATTAAGAAAAAAAAAAGGCCAAACCTCTATGGAGAGAGGGAATCATTGTATTACTGTTTGTGCAGAGCCCAGCAATATGCAACTGCTGCTCCAAAGCATTATGCCAATACAAGGAAACATGTAGAAAAAAAAAATAACCTGTAATAAGCTATCCAATATCAAAACATGACTTTATGTTGGGCGGGGGGGGCATTATTTAAAAAAAAAAAGAACAACAAAAATAACCAAAAGTCAAGCAGATACATGGTGGTCTGTATACAGATCATGCAGGCAAAGACTACCTATTTAAGTTAAGTGTAACATTGTCAACAATCATGAAAAAATCTGGGCTGGAAAACTGAAGAAGTGTCCTGTTATCCAAGGAGAACGGCTCTAGGACAAAACAGAGAAACAGGAGTGAGAAAGCGTACCTCATTTCCCAGGTAGTCTCTCAGTTCTCGAACGTTGTAAGACGACATGGTTATAAACCACACCAAACGCTGCATCCAGGAGCTATCTCCCAGCCCTGCATTTCAGTATTTCTGCCCTACTTCCTCTACTAATCTCAGGTGTACTGTGTGTCAATTATTTACATTTTCTATAAAGTGCAATAGCTTCTCTTCAGCGTTGCACATGCCATTTGAAATTACTACCGTTCCTTCACTCCTTTGTTTTGCAAAGATAACGCTTTGACCTCAGTCTCATTTGTAACAGGTCTTAACTGAAGGCATGTTTCTCCCCCAGTTCAGCACACCTTTGTAACAGGGATTTCTGAACACAGAATTTGTAAACAAACTCATTTACGTATGTGGGAAATCTGTCCTTTTGGAGTCCAGCTCTGAGAGGTTCTGAACTCAGGCAGAAACCTGCAAACACCTCGTCAGTGCTGGGAGCTCAGTGCCTCTGCGACCAGGCCCTCAGCAACTCGTAGTTTGGAATACAGAAAAGAAAAAAAACCAAACAAACAAAAGAAAACAAGAAAAAAGGATAGGAATGTATCATAATCCAAGCTCTTAAAACACATGAATGCAGAATAACTTATCATGGCTGTGAACAAACTATTCTGTCTACAGTGCAAAAGGAGTTTTTGTGCTTTACAGTTCTTCTGACGGGCAATATAAATCGTAGGACTAACGCTACCTGCTCATTTAAGTAAAGTACAGATCTGTCCAAAATGCCACGTTTACATCAGTGGAAACCGCAACGCAAGTATATCCCTAGTACATACAAGTTCTTTTTAGAAATGTCAGGGAAAGTACCATGTATAAATAATTCAGCTTTTTAAAAAGACTGCTCAAACCTATTTAGGGATATCATATGCCTTCCGTAGAAGAATGTCCTTTAGACTTGATTGGGTTTAACACATAATATAATATACACGTCATGAAAAACAGAGCAAGCAGGCATGGTCAGATTCAGTAAATTCTACAGCATAACATTTAGAAAATAAAAAGTACCAGAAAAACCTGTACAAATATCCACAGACCCACCAATTTCAGACCATTAAGACTTAACAGGACTATGAAATCACACACATAGACTGCTCTACAGCAACTGAAATACACTGGTATCCTTTCTCACAACAGACCTGGCTTCACATGCTTTAAAAACAGGGTGCTCAGTGTTGTGGCCTCCCCGCCCCTCCTCTCTCAAAGGTCTCCTGTAGCTGCAAAGAAGCGGCACAGAAGTTGCCCTTGGACAAACAGATCCTCCTGAGGCACAAAGAGATAGCAAGTCTGCTATCCACCTTGACAGGCTGCTCTCAAAGCTAACGATCCCAACAAAAGTAAGTTAGATATGCCTTTTTACATAACAAGAACCAAAGGCAGGGAGCTTTTTCCCCACTTGATTGACGCGCCTACATTTATGTAATGCTGCAGAAGGAAGCAAGGTAACTGTCTCCCTACCCCCTACTCTCACCACTAGCAATCTTGCAGGTAAAAGTCTACTAAAGGGACCCTCTCTGCTCTGCTGAGGGACTCCTGGATTATAACCGTTCTCCACCGTCTTTTAGGTAAACTGAGTATGTTGAACTCTAAAGTTTTCTCTGTTGGGCACTTTGTTCAGCCTGCAAATCTTTTTTATGACAGCCCAATACCCTGGTTTTCAACATCTTCCTAAAATGCAGACACTGCGTGCAATATTCCACTGTCCTTCTCAGCCACTCCTTACTTACAGGTGAAACCAATTCTCCTCGCAGTTAGGACTTCCAGTTCTACAAATTGTTTTGCTGCAACAGTACAGTAGGTTCTCTTGCTGAATTGCCTGCTAATTGTGAATCCTAGATCCCTTTTTTTCATTTCTCCTTTCCAGGATGCTATTCCCCTCTTCCAGAGATGAGAACTACATTTTTCATCCCTCACAGTAAAGGCAAATACGGATTCTGACTGTATTTAAAAACTGCTCTTTGCTTAAATGAGGCTATGCATAAACTCACTCAAGCTTTCATCTATGCCTTTCTGCTATGTGTCGCCTGCCAATTTTATTAACAGCGAATGGATTTACTTCTAGATCATTAAATAAAGTGTTGGAAAGCACTGGATGGAATGCTCTGAAGAACCTCAGCAGAAATATTTCTGTTCAGTGATGATAGAAAATGACCCATTTTTTGTGCATGACTATTTTTAGCATGAGTTTTAATGACACTGTGCAGCCAAAAATTTTAGATATAATTGAGCAGTATTAGATCAGCTCCCTGTAATGCTGTCACTGGCATGAAAGGAAAAGGCTAAGTTTGTGCCTCAAATTTGTCGTTCTGCCCTCAGCACAAGCTCACTAGCACCCAAAGCAAGGTAACAGCCCTCCTGCACATCTCCTCTCCCCTGCCTAAGCACTGTGGGCCTCCTGCTCACAGCATTTCACGAAGCTGGTTCGGAGCAGCTTCAGTATGCCACTTGCACCCGCACACTTGAGCGCAGCTGGCGGCACTGCAGGATACATCCTAACACCTCCAATGCACAAGGAGAGGACTGCATCTTGCACTTTAAAATCACACATGTCAAAGGCATTTTCAATAGATGTCCCCGGCATAAGCATTCGAGATGCCTTTCCTGGTAGGGTTGAACAATACAGCTAGATACATGCAAACATGAGCAGCAGTCATGGCCTTTTGTTCAGTCTGCTATCATATACTGTCTTTAAATATACCAGATTTATAACACAAAGCCACTACATTTCTTTCATTCTTACTTGAATAATACACACCAAGAGAATTGCGAGTCAACATTTTGCCTCTGTCAACAGTATTTTTCATATAGATAATTCCTTAACATTTCATATTTTTAAGCATTTCAGCAGTCACTTGAATATCTGTAATTAAGACCGCTTTCTGCTCCTGAACAAAAATAAAATTGTAATAAGCTACATTACCTTATATACCTTATATTAGTTATGTTCTCTAATGAGAAAATATTCTTATAGTCACAGCAGAAAATGTTACAGGCCAGCCATAGCAAATTATAAACTCCGACATTACATGTTGAGCACATTTTGACACATTGAAAGGCAAATCTGTTGCAACTCTTTACAGACAATTGCCCTGTCAAAGGAATTTTTTTTCATAATTCATCAGTGACTAAAACAAAAGACTTATGAAGACCTCTCAATAAAGCCGCTAGCCGGGAACAATTCAGTTCATAGCTCCCTCTACAGAAGGAAAGGCGAGCAAGACCAGGGCAGAAGGCTACAACTACCGAAAGGGATAGCATCTTCTCTGTGTGAAATGTGAATGGGTACCACATGCACAGATTTGGATTTCCTATACAGGCATAATAAAAATATTTTTTAAATATTACTAATAATAAAATGCCCCCTTCTCTACAAATGACCTGAAGAAGAATAAACAAAAGAAGCTAGAATCATCGTATCAAGATTGAAATACTGAAAAATCTCAGTCTCCCACAAGAAAAGACAAGATCAAACCTAAATGAACATGCACTTCCAGCACATCTTGTAAAAATCCACGGCTGTCAAAACGTGAAAGTTTCTGGGATTAGCCCCATTTCACCTTGGCTCCGGCCACATCATCTTCAAAGACATTCAATAATCCCTGATAACTGCATCGTAAATGGAGGACTGCATGTTGCAAAACTGGTATCAGGGTATAGGTGAGCATGGCAAAACTCCATGGCCCAAAGAAAATAACCAGTCATGAATGAAAATGAGAGAGAATGAGAGACTGAAAGAAAGTCTTTTCACCAACAACAAGAAGCTTCAGCTGGATGCTAGTGATATAAATCTCTCTCAGAAAATGTGGTATCCAGTCACAGGGCCATCCACATGGGACCACTGACATTGCAGCAAAACACTGAACAGGACCCAAACAGAAAAGGAATTCAAGGACTGAAAGAGCTCACCAAAACCATCAGAGAGAGTCTGCAGCAATAAAACATGCAGTATGCATTTAGACTAGTTCCTATTCACTACCTAGTAATTCTTGTTATGATGAGTTTCCTGTACAAATACAAGGTGAAGCACAGCACCTACGTGAATCTAGAATGCCAGCTAGCTGTTCAAATAGTTACTTAATAGCGCTTGCCAGCAAAATACAGAATGAAAGAAAAAGAAATCTGCTTCTCCTGTTAGAATCCATGCAAACACTGAATAAGCATAACAGAAATAGAAAATCTGCAAGTAAATTTTAAAGATGAAATTATTTTCATATATTTATCCCTGAGGTACTTTTAAGAGGCTCACGAGATCTTTTTCCACATTTTCATGAACAGCATAAACTTATCTAGTCTTCTCATCAGACTTCAAGAATCACTTTGCAGACAGGTTTCTATGTTATTTCAGATATTCTTATAACCATTTCAATTTTTTTAAAAGAAATCAGGAACAAAGAAGAAAAACTCAGCAATTACAGCAGTGGAAGTTGAAACCCCATGACTACAGTTCTGCTTTTAACTTCACACAGCATCAAACGGCTTATCTTCATAGGAGAAGCGCGGTATCGCATCTGGCTAGCTAGCACTGGCTAAGGCACATGCAGCCTTGCAGTCACTCAAGATTTCAGTGAGTACTTAGGGAACAGTTTCAGTCATCTGCTCACTGTTGGCACTGAAAGACACAGATGTTTACAACAGTAAGAATTAATTACTGATGCTTATTGTAAGTACTGCTCCAGTACAACAACTGTGAAACCATACACATTACCAGTAAAAGCACTGTCATTCACTTACAAATTGCCACTGAAACCACCATAGAATTAATTTAAAAAACCCAAACCAAAAAAAAAAAAATCCCAACTGCTCATTTGGTAGAAATAGAGGATGGAAATAACAGAGGAGAGGTCAGATTAAAATACCAGTGTCATCAGCATACTCTTGTGAAGGACTAACAGCGGGGTTTAGTGAGTTAATGTTAGTGTTGTGTTCCTCACCTGTCACCAAGGGATAGTCTGCTGGCCTGTGCCTCGATGGTTACCTGAAAAGCATGCTCAAAATATTTTCTAGAAATACAGCTACAATACAATTTTTCTCCTTTGAAAAGTAAGTAGTACCTCATTTTATTAGCATTAATCTTCAACTGACAGGCAATGTAAAATAGCTATTTGTAATCACTCTTAAAGACCTATTTTCTCTCAAAGACTTCTATTAACTTTAATTAAACAGATAATTAGGATGAAGAAGAATAACTTACATAACACATTAGAGCTTCTTTCAGAACAATTATATAACAATACACTTAAATACAACTAAAACAATGACAGAGTTTATTCATGTGTATCACTGCTCCGACAGATCTTCGCCTCCCTCAGACAAGCTTCATGTCCTACAAGACAGGAAAGGAAAGCGGTGGCTGAAAATCTCTCCATCATTACTGCTATTGCGCCTCGCCCGCAGAAGTGAAATACTTGCTAACTAGGAAAACGCATGGCACCTACCTCAGAGAGCTTCCTTACTAGATTAGAAACATTGGTAAGAGGTTTGGGTTTTGTCTGTCAATGAAGACCTGGTTTAAAACCTTAACGGTTTCTCCCCATCAGATCCAGCTTCTGAGAGGCAGCAAGCCAAGCTCATCTCATTGTCCCTGGTTTCATTTAAGGAGGCTGCTGCTGGAGTCCTCTGCCTTCATGTGCAGGACCAGCTGCTCAGGGATACATGGAACAAGTAGCCTTCTGCTTTCACGTCCAGTTACCCACAGCATTAGGAGCATTGCTGTCCACAGAGTCTGTGGATCTAGGCAATCTTAAATTCCTGTCACATCTCCCTCACTCCAAAAGGCAGCAAGTGAAACAGTTTCTCCATTTGCACGATGAGGCACTATTTTACCACTAAAATGCAACCCAACTGTATATACTTAACATATTAACTTATACTTTAGGACAATGGACTGCTCACATGTCCTCCACTACACCTGAGATACATTAAAATGTTACTGGTGAACAGAGCACTTCAACCCAAAAAGAATTTGATGGAACCCTGTCCTGGCTCTTTCAAGGTAATCCCCTTAAAGGACCAGGGCTAAATAAGCACAGCACACCAATGAACAGCCATTGAAATTACACGACAGCATCAGCAAACTCCTTTGGATAAGGTAGAGGAGAATGGTGGGATGCCTTGGGGCTCTCCTGGTGTCATAGGTGGCATACGCTCTTCCTCCTCAGTTCTGTGAAAAACAGTTTCCGTTGCTGATTGCACAAAAGAAATTCCAAGTTTGACAGTGGCACAGAAAATAGCTAATAAAAACACGAAATCACCAGTGAGAAGAGACAGAGCTTTAGACTCTTCCCAATGCCATATAACTGGAGAGCAATGAAACCTCGAGTTTATTCTATTGTATTGATGTACACAAATGAAGATATATTTTATGCATATGCATACCCCTACAGGTAAACATACCCATGTGCATGCACACCTGTTTAATTATTTCTGAAAAGCCCACACCTGGAAGGGCCAGGAACCTCTCAATGGAATAAATCTAAATTCACACACATTGTTACCTAGCTGCCAAGTTTATACGGTATTAAAGTACTCATACTTCCTGAGGAAGGGCTCCACGCACAGATGTTTCTTTCTGTCCCCCTCTGACAACTCGATAGCTAAAGAAAAAGCCTGCATTCCCTTTGCATACTGATCTCTCCGGATGCCTTGTATCACAGAAGACAATCACCCCTCATATAAACCCATGGGTGAACACATTACAGCCTCCTTCAGTGCAACAAAGACTGAAAGAACACTTCTTAATAAACTAACCTTAACAAAAAGCAATGGACCTGGAGCACCTTTCTACAAGCAGTGCAGTACTACAATTGTCCACTGTCACATATCACCAAAATACTGGGGATGTATGACAGAGAGGTGCTTCATTTAGAGATACTGGTAAAGTGTAACTTGTGCAGAAAGTCTCCAACATTCAACTATGACAGACACAGAAACTGTAGGATCACTGTTAGTGACAAACCTTACTTCTTTAAGAAACAGACTTTTTTTGCCTTATTCTTAGAACTCAGACAAACGTTTGCTCTACTTGTTCCGAACTATTTGACAGATTTCTCAAAATTTTAAAAGATAGTGTAAATATGGTCAGGTGAAATAACAAATATCGCATATACTCAATTTGTCACCTCAGATAAAGGATATACTTGAAAAGTGAAATAACATCATGGCTATACCTTTTGCACACTACAAGAACAACAATGTAAACATAAATGAACAACAATGTAAACATAAATGAACAACCAGTATCTGGAATAGATCTGCTTTCAGAAACTGACTGTGTCCTATGTCAGATTACTTAGAAATCAGTAACACAAAACATGCAGATACACATTTTTTGTGATACTGTTGCATCGTAAGAGATTAAATACCTCTTCTCTCCTGGAACAGTATTAGAGTTCCTTTTGGGGAATTCCTTTCCTAGGAAACTTCTGTTGAAGAATTATTTTAACGGCTTTCATCCCCCTACTGCATTACTCTTAAAAGAAAGCAAAATGCCCTAGCTGTTACACATAAGGCTGGAAATTTGTCAGTTGTTACATACAAATCTGAACATACGTGCTACACGTTTGAACATATGCACTTTTTGAAAAGCAATGTGTATTTGTTGAAGGTTACTGACTAGGCACGTTTAATATAAACTACTTTCAAATTAACTTTAAAAATACAGAACCAAAATTTCTCTGAAGCAGCACAGGCAGAAAAATCTTTGCTTTCAGAGAACGACCACAACAGAATTACTGTACTTCAGTGAAATTCACTATTTTCATTATTTATCTATTCAACAGAGATCCAGAATACCCCTACTGGGTTTGAGTGAAAAATCAGCAGGATCAAAAATACTTCTGGGACAACAAGGGCCTGATGTTGTTGGGCACTGGAACACAAACCCATAAAACTCTCCCCTTATACACTTAAAATCATGTACGTGTTACAGAATTTTACCAGACTGAGGTCAAAGTCATAAATAAAACTTCTGCAGGGGAGGACTTGCCTCATTTGATTATTAATTAGAGATTCTATTAAACTCCAGGCATCTAATGAAGTAAATTGGTACGGCACTTCATTTTGGATGATGGTACACTGCGAAGTTTGGCATATATTGTCATCTAAACAATCAGCTACACAGTTTTCCAAAGCAGAATCAAGCCGCCTGATCTCAGCCAAAATGCCGTTAGTTGTAGGTGCGATGCACCCTGCGGTGGCTGCAGCTGGCTGGGGTTCAACTCAAGCTAGCTAGGCAGCTCAGCTGGGGAGCCACATCTAGCCCCAGCTGAACACACTGCGAAGAGAACCTGCAGCAACACTCATGCTGGTTAACCCAAGAGGAGATCCTTCCTGTTGAACCTACAATACTTGATAGAGAAACTGGTTACCACTATGACATGGATGAGTAAGGCATAATGCAAACAGAAGCAGAAAGATAGGACTTGGTGAAACTATTTCAGGAGTGAGCAGCAGCATCCAGGTTTCCCAGCACACAGACTAGCATCCTTCCCACAGAAACCCACTATCTGTTAACAGAAGAGCCTTAATGCTACTGGAATATACAAAAACAAAATAGGTTTATCACAGCACAGGAAAAGTGTAGGAGAAAAAGACTTAAAAAAAAAAGGGCCATGAACACCTAAACAGAGAAGCAATTATTATTTAGTTCATATGATCATACAAATAGGAATATTCTGACAGAAAAGTTCACACAGGTTCTCATCAGAAGCAGATCATGCAATTATTTCAGTTTCCTATTTAAACCACTTACTCCTCTTTGCAAGACTCTTTTCTTCATACACGCCCACAGAGCCCCAGGAGCACTTCTGGAAGAAGACATGGATTCACACACACTCGTAACACAGCTGCTTCCTTCACGCACTGCTTCCTTCCTCGTTCAGCTCTGTAGCCGGCATAAATACTTTCACTTATCTCGTAGGCAAGAAAAAACAAGATTATCTTGAGCCTGTAGAATTAAAATTATACTCCCAGCACTGTTTGAGCAGCATTTGTCTTGAGAGCAAAGCAGGCACAAGCTCTGCCACTCACTCTCTGTGCAGCAATCTGACTTCTTGTTAAGTTCTGGCTGCTCAACAGCAGCTGTGACCTTCAAATAAGCTAAACCTGGCAAGTGAGCAGAAGAGTCCACCTAGGCGATAGGAGTTTGGACACAGTGCAGTTGAGTCACACGGTCAGCGAAAAACTCCCTACACAGCTTCTGTCCTGCTGCTTCTTTTTAATACTTTATAAAAAATATATTAAAAAAAGACACAGAAATTATGTCCCTGAAAAAGCTGGTCATAAAACAGCACACACACAGTCATCAGGTTGTTTTTCCACTTCTTCCAGCTGGCAAAAAAGCAAAATCATAATTGCAGTGCTTGGCTGATGCACTTTTTTTTATTTCTAGAACAGTTCACTCAAATGCAAAGGTGCAGACAATAATAAACTGTCAAGTATAATTCTCGTTTTCTGATACAGAATTCCACCTTGCCACGTGCTCTATCAGCAAACGCAAGTACATGGCCACTGGCAGGTGAAGAGTTACAGACTGGCACATCTTCCACAAAAAGCGAATTATTCTGAGCTCTGCGCAATGCACCGGTGAAGCGCTTTTAGGTACGCTTTGATGTCAAATAGTTCGCTAAACCGGGATCTGTTGCCATCTCTTCTGAACGAGATGTTCAGGAGAGATTGTAGAAATAACGTATGTTGCTGCTTCAGAAACGGGGATCACAGGCATTTTTCAACACTTCACTGACACCGATATGTGAAAAACACTCACAAACGGGGACTCAACTCACACAGATCTGAGCTGATCCAAAGAGAATTCGGGCAGACAAAAGCAGTACAGGAAGTCTTCAGGGTCCCAAATGCCTCATAAAAGTCTAAGTACCAGGGCATCGTTTGAATATCTGCTTTTGTTGTTTGGGTTTTTTGAGGGCGGTTCTTTTTTAAGCATTAATAGAAGAATTCAGAGAAAGTAACCTCCATTTGGTTTAAAGCTTGGTTATTTTCCTTTCTGTTGTTTTTCTACATGTTGACCTTAAAAACCAAATCAAACAAACAAAAAGCAAAAAACATGAAAGGTGTTTGAGTTCACCCTTCCAATAAAGGGGCATTAATAAGTAGTAAATTAGTTAGTAGTATGAAAACATTATTTTGCTTATTGAAATTATAACTAATTTTTTTAAAAACAACAAAAGCATAGCCATGTTTGGAATCCTTTGCCCTTACATATTTGTACAGAAGTGAGCAAAATATCTCTCATCTCTTCTAACATGTTTTATGTTTTGTCAATATCAGATTTTATGAACTGAAGTTGGGAGGGGGCACGTTCAGAGACCTTACTTATTTAAAACAGTTCACTGAAGTTTAGGGAACAGAAATTTTTTCCCCCTACAACTATCTTATCTGGCTTCTTGGTTTTAATGTGTTCTAGTCTATTTTTTTTAATTGCTGTTCTTATTTTATATTTCACAATATCCAAATGACTTACATTCTAAGAATAAATGTGCCTATGTTTTCAAATCTAAATAATTCAGGAAGATGAAGTGGTAAAAGCTTTGCTTCCTAACATTTAAAAAAGGGCTTGAAGAAAAAAAATACCCACTTTGTATATGCTTTTGGAAATAATTTTTCTTCTCAGAGAAAAGATTAGCATACCACATAATTATTTTAATCATGTATCTTCAAGTACATGAGGTAACCTTTTTTCTACTTCTTTCAGGAATGTAACAATGTATAGTACCGGAAGGTATGACAGAATTTTCTGATCTTCATTTTTAGCAATTTTTCAGAACTAAAGGACACTATTTGGTATTAAAAGATAGACTCTTCCTGTTGCCCCTTCAATAAAAAGAAACCATTCTTTCACTTCTCTGTAAGTTCCTCAATTTGTTTCTTACACCTAGATTCTGAATAGACTGCGGTACGTGGAAAGTCGATCTCCTGCCTTTACATGGGTATCCTACACCACAAAAAGCCCTGCAGAGACAGATCAGCTGTCTCATTCCTTGGTGAAGTCAGTCCTGTGGATTTCTGCTTCTTGCTCAAGCACAGTGCAGGTGAAAGTGAAGCTATAAGCTTATTTCAACTTTTTTTGCTTTTGTTGGAATTCTTCTTTCTTGGCTATCTCCTTTAAATCCTTCAGGATAACAAGCAGGAGCTCTCCTAAACCTGCGTACACCAGTCTGTGCCTCAATATGACCAAAGTTTATATCAACACCACTTTTGCCTTCCCTGCTCCCCTTTCTTTGCGCTTTTTGTCAGAAGTCTCAGCCTCGCCCATTGCCAAGTTTTCCTCTGTAGTTTATTGCTGTTGCTTACTGAATCTTGTCTACTTAAAACTTTCAAAGACAAAAAGAACTCATAGCATTGCACTAGCACATCAAAAAAAGGTGACTCAATATGAATACAACCCCTCTGTAGTTCAGAAATTTCTGGGTCCAAGATTAGTGGAGACTGGTAGGATTTAATAAATAATTACAATTTACTCCAGTAAATATCAATGTTCTTTATTTTTGTTGGCTTTGTCTTGCTAAATAATCACATGAAATTATTATGGGGAGTTGATTTGTACTATAAAAACCAAAAGTTATCCAAATTCATTGACTAAACTAAGGTCAGAAGCAGGTACCAAGACATCGCCTGTACGAACAGNTTGCTAAATAATCACATGAAATTATTATGGGGAGTTGATTTGTACTATAAAACCCAAAAGTTATCCAAATTCATTGACTAAACTAAGGTCAGAAGCAGGTACCAAGACATCACCTGTATGAACAGCTTCCAAGAACCACTCTAGCTTCTTCCCCCACCAGCTAGCATATTCACATATTCACTGATTGGTGATATAAGGTATATACAACCCACAGTAAATTCAGGATACAGTATTCTATTGGTTTAATCTAATGACTGCATGAAAATTGAGTTCCGGTATTATCTTTACTTAACTTGAACATACACGCCAAATATTTTATCAAAATAATTATCCCAAAATTTGATTATAAATGCCAACATTTTTTTCCTTTTATGTGATACATTCTAATCCTGCTAAATCGATACATTATAGGAGTTACTATCCTAATCATAAAAAAATCCCTTCATGTCAGACTATCCACGTAACAGTATCTTATATTCATCAGATTCTAAGTCACTAAAACTCATATTGCCTTTGCATTTCAAAAGCCAAGTGTTTCATGCATTTTAACAGAATGAAAACCCTTGCTAGCAACCAAAGTTTCAATTTAAGATTTCATAATATTCTTCCATTCAACTTAGATGAATCTTCAGTCTGAACTGCCCCCACAGCTCTTACTGAAGTCTAATACAGTTTGTACATTTTCATCATTATATGTCCCACATAGGAAATTACTGTCACATATATGGGTTTATATATCAACCCACATATGAGTTTACATAAATAGTACTTAAACAATTAAACATCCATATTTTAATCACTATTTTTCTGAAACCTTGCATTCAATTACTATTTTTGACCCTTTTTTGTTTTATGCCACTTCAAAAAAATTATAGTTCAAATCAGTAGAGGAAAATAGCACAAGAAAGCTGGGGGGGGGTGGTAGTGGTGGTGTTATTGTCATCCTGCAAATTACAGGGTACTATTCCTCAATACTGAAATTCTGTAACTGCCCTTTCCAGGAGAGTAACTGATATCAACTACTGCAAATCAGCCAGTGCTCAGCACTTCCATAGCTGAACATTAAGACCCCCACACTCATGACAAGCAAATAATTCATATCCTGACTGACAAAAAGAGATTTTTAACCCACTTTTGGCAGAGACAATTATTTTTTTTGTAATGTCAGAAACTGTAATGCTGCTCCCTGACCTCAAGTTCAGAAGAGTGATGGTTACATGAACATCCGTTTGCTTTGCTTGCAGACCCCATGAGCTCCCTTGGCAGAGCCCCCCGAGTCCATCCAGCTCCTAGAAAGCTTCTGCCAGCAATAACTGCAGCTCCTGCCCTGGATTCTGCACCTCAGAGTAGCAGCCTTCTCTGGGCAACCACAACCACAATAAAAACATCATCCCCGCTTGGTCTTCTTTAGGAAAGGGGAGGAGAGGGAATATTCTTCCTAAACACTAACACCTCATGTTTTCCTTGGAGCACAGCAGAAGCCCGAAGGAATTCCAAAGTCAGACCACACCATTGTTCAGCATCGAGTCCCTCTGCAACTAAGACCATCAACTAAGATGTTGATCTAAATCACAATGATTACAAGTTTCCATACATAAAGAAAACATTGATAGTAAATATGGAGTCTTCACTCTCCAGGTGGGGCTCAACACTAGGCAACCACTGACACATACCCATGTTGAATGTGGAAATTTCTAAATTACTCTTATGAAATGTACCTACTACTCAGTTTATCTACACACTGATAGAAGGGTTAAAATCTTTTCCCTAGAGGGCACAGAAAGCAATGGGTAACACCCATTAGATCAAGTCCCTGCTGACACAAACTAACTAGTCTCCTAAACTAATTATCTCAACATACAGCTGCCTAAACATTACTTTTTATCATCTGCTCAAAGAAAGTACCTGGCTGAGGATTCGGCTGCTCCACATAGAATCATAGAATCATAGAATCATAGAATGGTAGGGGTTGGAAGGGACCTCTAGAGATCATCTAGTCCAACCCCCCTGCTAAAGCAGGTTAGCCTAGAGCAGGTTGCACAGGAATGCATCCAGGCGGGTTTTGAATATCTCCAGAGAAGGAGACTCCACAACCTC
>VZSC01012871.1:55163-65756 GCA_013398225.1 Steatornis caripensis | reverse complement strand
GGGGGGGGGGGGGGGGGGAAGAAAAAGGAAGGGCGTGAGGCTAAAAGAACAGGTTCCCAGAGAAATCCTATGAAGGCCAGGAGCACAGCACTCTCTCTGGCACCCTGACCATCACCTAGAAAGACTGCATTACTTGGCAAATAGAAAAGGGAATACTTTCCACTACTACCCTCTATTCCTGCTTGGTGCTACTCTACCAGATTGCTCTGCCTCATCACCTTTTTCCTATTCTTCCTCCACTTCTCTGCTCCTAGAAGGATCTTCATCAAACAAAAAGTATGTGAAAACATACCAGAACCTGTAAACACCTATTTCTTTTATCTGGTTCCTCTTACAAGGAAATCTTCAGTGGCCTCACCAACAGTCCCGTGGCTTCTCACTCATGGGGAGGCCCTCTGAATGTCACCCCTCTTTCTTACTGACCTGCCTGCCTACTTCAGCAGGATCCGTATCACCCATAGTACTCAACTGACCCATTCCTCCACTTGCACAGATAAACCCCAATCTTGTAATTTCTTGTTTATCCAAAGAAACACAGAACCTAGAGATTCTGATTGAAGTAACCAAGAAGGTGTGTGGTCATGACTAAAGCTATCTTCCAGTTTCTCTTTTCTTAGGACGTGCCCATTCCTTCCCCAGGATGTGCAGAGCCTATTGCAGACATGTGAACTACTCTGGCAGGACTACAACTCCAGAACAGGAGACAGTACAGCTATGTCCAAAGATCACCATGAAGAAACTCTTTAGTCCTTTCCAAGGCAAGGCTTTTTTTTCCCCCCAACATAAGCACGTGCTTACAAACAGCATCCTCTGAACATTAACAGAACAAATGGGTGTTTCCACTCTGCAATAGTGTGAGGGTCTCTGTCCTGTGCCACACTGTACAGGAAATCATTACATCCCTACTTATCTTACCACTCTGAGCTTTACCTGCAAAAACAGGATGATGCATAGCTGTATCAGTCATTTTAAACAGAACAAAATGTCATGATTTCATGCTTTGCTGCTTCAAATATCCAGCTTCATTTTTAAGACAGAAAACATATTTTGACCAATTATTACCTTATGCTGTCTAGAACTAGAGTACTGCAAGACTTAACAATTTGCCTGACTGCTCCTTTCCCTAGAAGGACAGACCAAAGCAAGAATTAACCCACTGAATTCATAGCCCCCACAACATAAGAATAGTTAGGTAAATGAGTCATATTCATGGATACAATACAAATGTCTTCCACACTCTCCACATTAGTATAGGGCAGCCAGAGTCAACTGTCACCTTGCAAAGCATCACAATTATTTTTTCAGTGCCGCAAACAGCACAGCAGCATTTCTAGAAAGCAACTAACTAATACTAGTCCTATAGCAATCTGTGTTACTCCAGAGACATAAGCAAGGTATACATAAAAAAAAAAGGCAGCATCCTATAAAGTAACTGGAAAAAGAAGTAAGTCCTTGATGTCTAACTAGTAACCCAAAGTGAAAATACCTCAGCGTTTACAAATCAGATAATGTAGCTCAAAACCACTGGGGAACACATTGCTGTATTCTGCTGAACAAACAGCTCAAATCCAGGAAGAACAGCATGACCTGATCAGCTCCTCCAGCCGACCGGGCTCATTAAGATACCTATTTTGCTAGTTTCTGTTACAATACATACAAAACATTGCTCATGGCCAGCTGGTATCAACTAAAATAAGAAACACAGCATTATTTTTCCTTTTCCACCATGTGAAAAATCTGTTAATGTCTGAAAACCATCTTAGCCTTGAAAGGAACAAAATAACTCAAACATTTTGACTCAGTAGATAGAGGAGGTCTGGTGTCTGGTGCTAGCGAGTTATAGAAATTTTATATTGTTAGGTCAGAATAAAAGTTAAATATTCATTTTCTTCTGAAAAAAATAACATTCCTCACCTGCAACCTCTTTGTGGTTCAAAATTAGCCTGCACAAAAATGTGCAAAACAACCATGTATCATAGGCACGAAAGAGACTGGTAGAAGACTAAACCACATATCCCTTTCTCAGACCACCCTAGAACATACTAGGTGAAATACACCTCTAAAGCATCGAAACATACATCTTCAAAAGCTAAGGAAAAGAGACCACAAGGAGTAGATAGAGAAATCTAGGGGTTTCGTTCTGCTGCTTTGATTTCACTGTCTGTGCGAAGCACTGAAATCTTTTTTGAACTCTCCTTATGTTCAGCAAGAAGATAAAGCTGGCAAAAATTAAATGAAGGCTCCTAATACCTGAAAATAAAATAACTGCAAGTAAACCTCAAAAAACCTGAACGGCAAAACCAAACTTAACACTCTGAAGCCTTAAGATAACCTGAAAATCTTCAGCTCCACAGCCGATCAATAAAACCAACAAAATTTCTTCACTCGGTCCTTGGCTAAACATGCACCATAATCTATGGAGTGATTTGTAAAGCTTAAAAAAATCTAAATTCAGTTACTTTCACTGTATGAAGTTTCTGAGCAATGGTCAGGGGTGAGAATGAAGAAAAGAACCAGATTAAGGGGACACTGAAAGGAGTTTGTATCAGCCACTAACCTGAGAAGCTCCCTTTCCTTCATGCTTGACTTGTTCTCAGAGGTCCATTTCTCAATTAAAACAAGTTAATCTCTGGTCCTTCTAGTCTGTTAACACTCATATCTGCAGACATGATATTTACACAGAAATCGGTAACAACAAATGAACAGAAGTAGCATTTTGCTTGAATGTTTTTTTGAGATAACAGAGTCTATCCTTTGTTTCCACCATTCCCGATCACCAGGAAAGGGTGGCAAAACACGTTCTGCATGGTCCACTGAAGGCACGAAGCAAGAGGAACCAAGTGCACTCCAGAGCTGCTGGTCCTTCTCCTACTCTGCATCTTCTCCTGCCTCATCAGCAAACCCTTCATCCTCCTCAGACTGAACAGGCAAGGCTGCCTTCCTCAGCAGTTCGTCCTTCTCTGTCACAGATGTACACACAAGTCACTTAAATATGTTTGACTTACTGCAATTCAGTAAGTGGCTATTAGCTGACCTCTATTAACTAACCCAGGAAAACGTCCTGCAAATGTAAAATAAAACATGCTCTAGTAACTCTACTGGCTGCAGCTGGCTGTACTCATTTCCCAGTTTTCTAACAACATAACAGTGATTTTTCCAAATATGGAGGTAGGCTTTTTTTCATTATGATACTTGCTTTGTTGAGTGCTCCCTGCACTTGCAAGCTATGGCACTGTCATGATGAATGATGCAAGGCCTTGGCAAGGCTTGTGGCTGCCTGCAATCCATGGGCAGCCACAAGACTTGGTGAAGTTGAAAATGCAATAGCCACATTCAGTGTAGTTAAAGGAAAGAGAAGTTCGATATTTATTAGCCAAAACAGTGAAAAATACAACCCTAGGGACTCTTGACAAATGCCACATGACTAGGCTGAATACAAATACAGAAGCTAGGAACTGATTTGGATGCGGCTCTATGTGTGTATGACAGATGCAATTGTAGGAATACAAAGCCAAGGTGACGGCCAGTAAACATCTGGGAACAGTAATGGCTAACAGGGCTAGCCTGAAATTGTAAGTAAGGAGACTGTCTTTTTTTTTTTCTCCTACTTCATCCAGCAAAATGGAGAGGCAGAAGGGACTGTTGTACATTCTTTATAAATTAACAGGATCTTACCCGAGAAATACTTGACTCATCAGTTTTCCAACTAACATCCCAAAACGCTCCAAGCAATGGATAGCCATTCAGGTCTAAAGAAGGGTAGAATTTGCACTGTATTAGGGTTTGTTTTTTTTTTTTTAAACACATTAAAAAAAACAAAACTAAAGCTGAAAACAAGCTTAGACCAGAAGTTTGGACTCGGTTATCTCTGTGATGCCCACTATTCCGGCTTACCAGCACCTACTAACTACATGTCTTCCATTTACAGTGTATGGGCAGACCCTATACGAAGTGTGCAATGCGATACGTATACATACCTACACATTCACTTGTATTATTTGCACAGGTCTAAGTATGCAGCGAACCCAGCAAGCACACAGATAAAATACAGGCCGTGTGATAAACAGCAGTATAACTTTTTTTAAAATGCTGTGCTTGCATATATAAATTTATCTCTTTATGGTTTCGTGACCCCTTGCAGCTCACATTAGTGTTATGTATGGCTGCACTGTGATCTTTGCATTATTTAAAAGTTTTATTGAACATTCGTTTCATTTTTCCCCATAAACCTTTTGATAAATCACTTAAACCTGAATAGTTCCTGTTTAGTTTTCTTCCTGTCTCCTTCTTAACAAAGTCATTTCGTGCTTTAAGATAAATCAACCAAGATAAACCAACCAACAGCTAACACCTGGTTAAGAAAAAAAAACTCCAACACAATAAACCTAAAGCTTCAAGAACTAAAAAATTTCAGAACCTAACTGGCTTTTCTCAGATACTTTTAACATGATCACATGCAGTAGTTTAATACTACTGTATAACCTAATCATTTGTTAATGTTATTTAACTCACTCGAGCAGTTATTGTAATCATTATCTGCAGCATCTGCATTCAGAAATCACCTAAGAGACACAAAAAGTTAACCACTGACCTTGGACTTACCGACACCGTCAGTTTGAAGGATTATACAAACTTCAAACCAGCACTCTTAACTGGACTTTAAGAACTTCAGCCAGCACTGGACTTCAAATAAAGAGCTCATGCTTAAGCATATGAGGCCACTGTGCAGAAGAAAAATTTGGAAACTACTTACAAATACTTTTGAAATTTCTTCTCTCTCCTCTCCTCCTGCTTAGCTGAGGAAACCCTCTACTATCCGTGTGTTTTAAAACTTTATTTTCCCCTTCGCAAAGCTGGAATTTGTTTCTGTCCCCCTCCACAGCCCAAGGATCAGGGTGTGAGAAGCAGAGCCCTGGTGATGCCTTCAGGTTAGAGTTGCAAATGAATGAAGGATCTGGGCTGCCTGAACCTCTCCACCTCCCAGGTGCAGTGCAGCGGGAGCCATATGGACAGCCAGGAAGACAAAACGCCCCACAATACAGTAGCTAGCAGCACAGAAAACCTCAGCTCTGCGTCCTTAGGACATTATTACTGTTTTTATGAACAAAGACACAGGTGAGACAGCTCCAATTTAAAGGTGATAATGAGAAAAAGAGTTCTAGCACAAAAAGCTGCAAAAATGCATAGGAAGGTTCACCTCGATCTGTATTTTGGTTTTATTCCACTAAATGCTTTCTACTTGCATGCTAGCTTCACCTCACTCTTAAAGATTTTCACTAGTATCTTTGGAGCAGATACTAAAATACCTTCAGTCTGTGTACTTACATTTACTCACAAAGTTTACTATGGAATTTCCTCTATTGTATTTGCTTATCTCAAAGACTGTAAACGGCGCTTCTCTTTTTTGATTACAGAACAGTCCTCCGACCTGCTCCACACACCAATACAGGTACGGACATGCCTGTTCTCTGGCCTCATCTTGCATCAGCCACTGCCAGGCTGTGCTGCCACAGGCCCCCTGAGAGTGGTGATCCACACCAGCTTTTCCTCCCCAGACATACAGGGTCCCACCATGACCCCAAGCCCAGCACCCCCAGGAGGGAGAGTCCACCCAGCAGTCTGCCCTCCGCACCAGAGAGTTCCCTTCCCGTGAGCTGCTGCACGCTGCTGCCAGCAAGGAGTTTCCCTCACGACCCCCTGCACAATCCACCCCTCACCAGGCCCCACACAGAGACACCTTCTGTGACATGTCCCTGTTACCCAGCTTGGTCTGTCCCAGACAGGACACGTGCCACTCTGGATCTGAAGGTGCGCGCTGCAGAGGAAGACAGGAGAAAATACAATGGGAGGAGTAACACCTGCCCAATGCACTAGCATTGCTGCACACACATGTACACACAAGGCTTGAAGCTAGCCTTCCTCCTCTCCCATCCTCACCCCAGCTCAGAATAAGCTGCACACTCTTCACAGAGGTTTTGGGAAAGCGAGGAGAACAAGAGAGCAAGGGAGAGACAGAAGAGTATAGGGGAAGAGGGAAAGGGCAGACAGATTTTTCTCACACCTCTTTCCCCTAAGCCCTGGCTAGATCCTGGTGGTCACTCACATTCGGGCACAGAGAGACCTCTCCCAAACTGAATTTAAATTGAAGCTGGAGCAAGGGGAGGAAACAGTTTGGGGTGGGGAGAAAGAGACCCAGCCCTCCCTCACTGCTGCAGTACTAAACAACACTCTGCTTCTTTCAGCTCTTAAAGGGTGCTTTTAGAGAAACCGAGAAAGTGATAGTCAGTACCACTGCAGCAGTCGAACCTTTTCCAGTGAAGTCTATCCACTCAAGTGAAAAGGAAGGCTGGCGACACCCAGGAGTATCTACCCCCTGCCACCCAGACCACCTGGTCTGTTTTCAGACCGGCGTGACACTCCCAAGGAGATGCTGAGGGCAAGCATTAACAAATGGCTCCATCAAAGCACCTCACCTCCGTGCACGGCACTGCATGTGCATGGTGGCCCTGTCCAGAAGGCCAGGGTACCCCCAGGAGTGAGGGGTGACAGTGGAGCTCACTGTGCAGCCCCAGCCTGTGCCATGCCTGCCGTCCGCCGCCGTGGGCAGCTCCCACCTCCCATTGAAGATTACACCTCCTGCCTCGCCTTGTCCTCAGCAGCACAGCAACAGGTTCTCACGGGAACACCCTTCTTGTTCGATAACAGAAATGACAAACAGAGTTATTTTCTTTCCAGAAAATCCTTGAAGGGCTCACAAGACCAAAACATCACGTAGTTTTTCCACATACAGGAACCCCCCTGATGGCAGGCCCGTTCACTGCTACGTGACTCAGACATCCCAGCAACCTGAAGAGATGCAAAATTACCTATACTACCCTTTTCCTAACGGTGTTAGGTCCAATAAAGGGCATTTTAAGGGATACTTCAGACTGCCGTTCTTCCTGAGGTCATAACGAACCAGCAGCTCCAGGTACAAAACAATGACAAGGATGTGACGCCAGAAACCATTACATTCTGTGTGTCACCCTCTTGCCACAAGCTTTTGCCTTCCTACTCTACATCATGGTTTCAATACATTAGTTAGAGCAGGTGCTCCAAAGGTAGTTTTCCTCATAACAATCTTCCTTCAAACACAGGATATAAACATTGCTAGTAACTGATTAAAGCTTATGATTATGTGAAGTATATGAACCAAATTGCTGAAATAATTCCTCGTTTATCTGTCCATTACTGTGTTGCCTTTTCACTATGTAGTTAGTTTCATCAAAAGAAAAAAAAAAAAATTTAAAAACCTCTGTGCAACCACGGGCTGCCAATTTATCTTCTGGGCTAAAATTCCAAGGCAGGAAAAAACATCTTTCGGATCAGCTACAGAGTTTTCTAAGAATACTTTTCTTTTTAAGCAGAAGCACTGCCTAACAATGAGTACAAATTATACACAAGATCTGGTGTTTTTCAAATGAATGCCTAAGTCAGGCATGTCTGTATTTCAGAGCTTAAACAAGCAGAAATTCAGAGCCTTCATCAGCTCCATTTGTAATACAAGCTGCTGAACACCTCTCAAAATCAGGTTTTCTATTGAAATGTTAAAACATGGACATAAGAACTTAAATGAACCACACCTATTTAAAGAATTGCACGTCTAAACAGGTATCAGAGTGTCACTGGGAATAAAGAGTACATACTCTACTACAAAAATTTGGTATGGGATGTTTTTTAAATTCCGCATCAAACATACTGAGGGTTAATGAAAATCGCATGCATATGCTTGGTGCAATACATTAAAAAAAATCACTTTTGATGTATCACATTTGTGACTTCTTTGTATACACATATCCTTGGTCCAAGGTAAAAACAGTTACTGGCTTCACAGTACTGAAAAGGAGACACTGTCTGTGAGGGTGAATGGGGTAGGTAGTGTGAAAAGACTTTCCCCGTAGAAATAAAACTAACTAAAAATAAAACTTCTCCTAAAAAAATTTTTTAAATTCTTTTTCATTTTGTCTGCTGCAATCCATTACCACTGCATTTGCCACAGAATGTTATCTTAAAACAATGTGGAAAACTCTGTGATACTTAGTATTTATTTGCAAAATTTACCTGATACTCTGATCACTCATCAATGAAAAATAAAAAAATCTATGACCCCAAATTCTACATTCGGATATATTATTACCATATTCATTAATTAGCGTCATAATGACGTAGAACACAAACCAGAAAATATATCAAAGTAAACATACTTTAAATGGTTACTATGTTCATGTAAGCAGTTATCCACTACATACAAACAGGTAACAAGATACTTAGGTAGACAAGAGCTTCAGAACCTCAGCAACTCCGGCGCACAACTCACCTTGCTTCCCTTTGCACGTTAATTTTGCATAATGTATCAGATGACAAGTTAGTCCAAAAAAAAAAGTATGAGTTGTTATGGGTTTTTTTAAACAGACTGTTTAAGTCCTAGATAAAATTGGGAAGAGAGAAGAAATAATTCACCACAGCATGTCACTTCAGCAAAAGCGGTGACACCCTGAAGAGTAGCTGAGGAACTCATGCACGTTTGGGTGGAAAAACATCTATGCAAGCAAAAACAGAGTTCCTTCAAAACCTGAGATTCTGAAATTCTGAGGGAAAAAGAACATTATCACTAGCGGTACAATAAAGCTACGGGAAATTCATTATGCTTAAGTAACTATGAAATTAGGGGGGGAAAAAAAAAAAAAGAGATGACTGCTATCTAGTGCAAGTTATCTACAAGAGATTGAACTGTTTCTCTGATATTTTTAGTTCAGCTCTTCCTTACAAGCCAAAGCCTTTTTCCTAAAACTTTGTAACGAACATTCACAAAGGAATAAGATCAGGGAGATTACTCTAACTCTACAGTTCAGCTCTGACCTACAACTGCAAAGATTTTGGATTTATTGACATGAAACATACAGCCTTCAGAACAAATTCTCATAGGCTATTGGATAAAAAAAGTCTTAATCTACGTACTTTCTGTTTCTGAATATATAGTAGCTTTGGCCTGTACTGATTTATCACTATTCTATATTCTAAAAAATTCTTACTTAAATGTACTCCAAGTCAAAACCAAAAACGTTAGCTTTGTTCCAAATAACCAAGGCTAGCTACCATATTTCCTGGTGAAACTCCTCTTCAGAACCAAGTTCTATACTTTTTTTTCTAAAAAAATTGCAGCATGGAATTGTTTGTTGTTCTTCAATGTTTTCCACACCAAATGCTTGCAGTAATCCTAATCCTATACATAACTTCAGACCAAAATTATGTTTGGTTCTGTCTACTGCATTATTACCAGCAAAAAAAATTGTTACCAAGAACAGAATGATCTTTTTGCCCCACTAAAATTAAATCGTAACAGCCAACATAAGGGGTACTTCTTCAGGCCAAATTTTAGCTGCCAAGAATGCAGAACTGCCACTAGGGAAATCTGCAGGCAGATGGAAATCTTGAACCAGTTTTCTCCTCCAGCTTTGGCTCCCCAGACAAGCATACCACCAAGCAGCCTGAAACAGGACCTCGGCTCCAGAGGGGTCGATTCACAGGCAAGGATGGAGGCACATGAGAGGGCTTCTCACACTCACTCTGGAAAAAGCACTTACAGAAAGAAGAGTCATGTTTGTCTGAGCTTATGCATGTGAACTTCTACAACCAGAAACACCAGAGAAAGGAATTTGCTCCAGCATCTGGAGTTAAAATAGACACTAAAAGTCACTTATCAGTTTGAGCACTAATGGCAGTAGCCAGCAGGCCCCAAGGCCTGCCTACTTGTCTCAGTTGCTACTAAGGTGCAAAGGCAGATTTACTGACAGTCTACATTGCTATTCTTTTTTTCTTTTTTAAATCAGGACTCAATATTTGCTAATTATATAAGAAAGTAAATATGCCCAGAACATGTGACACAGCTACCCAAAGAGGAGAGCTCAGGGCAGACAGAAGATACCTGAACACAACATCCCAGAGCAGAGGCGCATCAGGTTGCTCCGTGCTGCTCCAGCATTTTCAAAATGGTGCAAAGCAGCAAGAACGCCACAAAAACCTGTATGCGGGCTGCCTCAATCACCTAGCGGGCACATTAACAGGATATAAAAGGGTCATGAAAGGCTACGAATAGTACGTAATACCACAGATTAAAAGAAAGGTGGCTCTCTCCACGTTTCTCCAGGAGGAGCAAGACACAGACTCTAAAAATACATCAATGGCAATTCAAAAGTCTGTTACAGTTTGTCAGCCGGCAGCTGTCTTGTCACGTATCGCTAGGGGGGTGGTGGGAGTATGTTGGGGATTTTTTCTTTTTTTTTTTTCCTCCTAGTTTCCACTGCTAAACCATTCTAAAACAGAGATAAATATAGATGTTACAAATATTGTCTTTTATATGCAAGCAACTGAAATTGCCATAAGGCTGTTAATCATGACACAGGTAAGAGAGGCAATCTGATAGTCTAAACAAGGAGACAGCAATATGTTCTCTCCAATAAACTACAATGCAAAAATACACAGAGGTTTGAGAAGCTAGACATTAAAAGGAAAAAAAAGCCTCATCCAAATGGGTAGCTCTCCATACAGAAGTGG
>VZSC01012871.1:34252-54954 GCA_013398225.1 Steatornis caripensis | reverse complement strand
GGGGGGGGGGGGGGGGAAAGAGGTTTATTGCAGACATCCACCCTTCACAAACGCCAAGCCAAAACACATTAAAATAACAACTTAAAAAAGCTGCCTTCAGCAAAATACTTTAGAAAAGAAAACTGCTCATCCATGACACGACAAGCTTCATTTGATAGCAAAGATTACTAAATTGTACAGGGTTTGTTAAATTGTCTACTTTTAGATAAGATGCACAACACACAGGAAAAAATACTTAACCATCATCGGTATCACACCCTAATCAAATACGTAAGAACAGTTACCAAGAAATTCCTACATTTACATGGCAAACAGGTAAATTAGTCCTTACTTTTCATTACCTTGTTAGAAAAGTGATAATGACAACAGTGAAAGTTGGATGTGAGTATACAATTTTTTTTCTTCCGAATGAAGATATTTTGAGTAAATGAAGTGGGCAAGTCTCTAGCATTAACACAGGAATAAACACACATGGAAAAACCTATTCTTAAGTAGGTGATAGCTTTGACTATTAATTGGCTATGCATGCATCTGATGTCAACATCTATGCACCAATTCCTAACACAGCACTTTGGTGATGTTATAAATAAAAATACATATATTTATAAAAACATAAATAAAAAATAAATATTTTCTTTTTTAAACACACAGAACTTAACATACAAAAGAAACAAAGATTATTTCATCTGTCTTGTAAACTACTATTGAAATGGTAAGACAGTTATTTCCTGCAACCAAGCTTTTCCCGCAGCACAACCTCTATTTTCTTTGCTGCAGGCTACTAAAAACGTCAGTATCATCTTGCACAAAACAGTGAATCTCTTCCCTAAGCCAATTCTTGCTTCATTTCACATTAAGCAATCTTTACGGGAAAATAAAACAAACAACCCAAACACACCCAGAAGAACAACCTTGCCACAAAAAGCCTAGAAATAATTAAACAAATATCAGCATCTACGTTCTTGATTCCTAGGTGATAGATTCATGTTTACTCATGTGTCTTCTACAACCACTGCATCTTTTTTCCTTTACAGTAGCATACCTCTAACAATAAGCATGTGAAATGACTGTCTAGAAAAGACTATGGCTTGACAGGAGGCAGGAGATGAGTATTTCAACATTTTCTGTATAGGAAGGCACTGAACCAAGGCCTCCCAACTCCCAGATGACAGGTTTTACCGCTTGTGACGTGATAGGCTGGGAGGCAGACACAACTACACTCTTTTCCATCACTTCATGTAAAAGACAGCTTCTCCAAGTTTTTTGTAGGGATCTCTATCTCACTGCTGGGCCGTGCATAATAGTCAATCAAAACAAGCTCTTCAGGGCACTTAGACACAGACCCACTTTTTTTTAGGGCCCTGGTTCAGATAGAAACTGTGCAGGGGGCTGCTCAGACTGTGGTACTTCCAGACGGCACAGAGCAGATTCACCTGCCTCTGGAGAACTCTGGAGTCAGAGAGCTACATTTAATGGGTCTGAATGTCTACTATGAAGGGGCTCCTCGGACAGCAATTACTGACTGGTAGAACCAAACACTTACAGTACCTGAATCCCTAGAGCATAACTTAATTATACCAAGCCTAGATCAAATCCCGAGCAGGTATAAACTGATCCTCTGCCTTGCATATCACAGAAGTGTACCCATGAACACCATCTGAAAATCTAACCTTATACAAAAATTAATTCCAAGTAATAGAAGCAGACTACACTAAGAATAGTAATTAATGTAATCAGGTCAGGCATGGAAGGGAGTTCTTCAACCCACAGTGAATATGCAGAAGCCACTTAAAATTCAAAACAATTAAAATGCTAATTAGATTTTCTTCAGTTGTCTGCTAAAATGATATTGCTCCATTTCAACTGTATGTCTTCTCTGCCTAGATCAACCACATGAAGAATGAAAAAAAGGAAAGAGCATACAGATAGAACTCAACGTAGATCAAGTCTGTCTGCAGCTGCAGACCAGGAGATTACCTGCAGTAAATCTCCAAGTGCACAGGAGCATCACAGGACAGAACCAATCTGAAACATGAAGACCACAATTTCCATGTCTTACAGTCTAGGACCAGAAGAAGCTGAACATTTCACTGTCAAAGCAACTTTCTACTTCTTCTGGGAGGTGGAAAGGAGGTGGGGGGAATGGTGAAAATATCAATGATGCATATTAAGTAAGTATCATCTTAAATATAGCGTACATTTAAACCACTCACCATATTTTCATTCAGATAACACACACCTGAAGTAGTAAAACTCAGCAAATGAAGGTAAAACCCACACAATGCAAATAAAACTTAGGATGTGTGGGTGGGGAGGAGGGGCAAGGAAAGAGAATCACTGAGCCTGAACAAAGGAATATTAAAGCTCAGGGGCAAGAAGGTTCATGGCTTATCACAAGCATGCAAGCTCTTGGGTGGAAAGGCTCTGGAATAAACTGTGTGTATTACCTGTACACATGCACTGACAAGCTGCTACTAGACTACAGGCGAGAGAAAGGCTGTGTTGTTTCATTTTTACAAATCACGCATAGCATTTGGCGCATAAACATATTGAACTTCCACTTCAAACTTCCCACATTCTCCTTTGACCAAAAATGTATGTGATTAACTACATCGACTCCTTTGTTTTAGCAGAACATTGACAGCACAGCAAACAATACTAAAAACATCAGATACCACAGCAGCACACATACACTACAGTTATTCAGAAGTGATATGATATTAAATACAGTGCGTGCTACAATACAGACTACAAAAATACATCCTGTCAGGATTGGGTCAGAAATGCAATGCCAAATCTTGAGGTTTTTTGCTGGTTTATGAGTCTGCAATAGGCCAAACAGGTGAGAAATGGTTGATGAAAGACTGCAGATAGCAAATTTTTGAAAGTCTTCTGTAGGACAGGGAAATTTTTAACTCCCGACACAAACTAAAGCCTAAGCAATGACATTGCCTAAGCAAAATCTCTGGCTGAGGGAGACAGTGTAAACTAATTGTGACCTGTGTATCTCATACATCTCTGCAGGTACTTACGCTTTTGTTACACCATGGCGTTAGGGATTCTGGGATTTGATGCTACTGATGTTTGTACCTATTCTTTGTATTCATGTCACAAGTCCTTATGCGATATTCTCAACCAAAACAAACGGCAAAAATATTCTCCTATTTATCAAGTAACATTTTTGACAGCCTTTTGGCTCAAGGTCGTGTCTTAAAACTTACCACTGAAGAAATTTCATGAGACACTATACAGCTGAACTTGGAGGAACTTGTATCCAACACTGACATTGAGACCCTCAGCATCCCTAGTCAAGTGCCATCTAAATGCAGGTGCACATGAAGTCCGCATTTTGACTTCCATCAGCCAAGTCTTCCAGATATCAACTTTTCAGATAGTCAACACCACAGAGTTGTTCGGAACCATACTCCTTGTCTGAACCCTCTCAGTACTTTTACAGAAAGTATCTTCTCACCCAGGCACCCGGAACAAAGCCGTACGGCAGGAATGCTGGGGGTACGCCCACTCTTCAGGACATCACAGAAAAGGAACAGGAGGAGGTATCATATTCACTTTAAGCATAATATCCCATTGCAGAACAAACTTGCCACGCAGGTGAGACAAGTTCAAATGCATCTTGTTCTGCCTAATTTAGAGCTGGAATTTAATAGCATCAGCTAACATCTGCCTAAATGCCCTAAACATCAGACTACAGTGATCTGCGGTCCCTATCAGTCTCTCTCACAGAGGTTTTCTTCCCATGCATTAGATCAAGGAATGTGGTGCCCACTAAGCCAAAGGGATTCATTTTCCATCAGCTCAAGGCCATTAACTCACCCTGCTGACACAAAATGGATGCTACAGAAGGCACCCAGAACCTGCATGCAGATGGGAAAGTGTAATGAGTGAGTGTATCTCAGGCCCAGTGACGGATCCAGCACTCCACTGGTCAAAGCTCCCCTTTATATGATCCAGTTTTGAAAAAAACACCACCTTGGGGAGGAAAGTCAGGTTTCATTCAAATTAAAATACAGTTTTCCTTATTTTACCTAGAAGTTCATCATTATCTTAGCAGTACCTTTCCCATCCTGAAAGAAAAGTCTGGCATATTTTCCATGTATTGTATTTCACTGACATGCAAGGAAACAAATTAATCAGTTTTACATAAGATATCACGTCAGTTTCTAAGTAGCTTCCTTAGAAACAGCAGTTACTGAACAGATTAGCTGACGGTTGTTTATTCTTCTGGTTTTAACTGTCTCACTGTCCTTTGCTGCTTACTTGTGACTGCTACCACATTTTATGATATTACATCTAGCCTTAAACTTCTGTGGTCAAAACTTTTCATTTGACTGCATGTTTGTACGTAATAACACAAAAATTATTTCAGTTTTAAGTTTAAAATAAAAATTTGGTGCACTTCTGATAAAAGCTTTTTAACTGGATTTATTGTTCTGCTAAGAAACTAAAACACCAATCATCAGAAAATTTCTCTCCCCTAAATGAACCAGCAGGAAAATGCATAACTAGTTTTTCTTGACAAAACAGGTGCATTATCACCATTCAAATCATATACTTCAGGAAGCACAAAGATTTTTCCCAAACTACAGCTCAACATTATACTTACAAGCAGAGCACATTATTGTTACACTGCCATTACTAGGTCATTCAGCAAGTATGTTTCATGTTTTGAAAATATTCGTACTGGAAAGCTTCTCTGTGTGCTGGACAGCTGCTTGACTCTGAGACTAGCTTATTGCTAGGCCAGTTTATTACACGCCTAATTTTTTTGTCTTGACATTTTAAGGCAATGGAAGACTCTCCAAGGATCTCACTGAGAAGTATCAGAACATATTTTAAGAAAAATACTACTAGGTCAGTGCAGGTCAACATGCACACTTATTTTTAAACCTATATCAATGCAACAAAGATAAATATAACAGGCTTGTGAGGTCAACCTGTAAACCAGAAACATTTCACATACAAAGACAAGCAGAACAGATGAAGCAAAATACAATCATTTTGGAGCCCAAAAAAATTTCCTGCCCCCTGTTGGTATGAAGTACTATAAAGGCCAAACCTACAAAAACGGGGAAAGCTGTTGGGATTGAGCAAGGGTAGGAACAGTGACAGCGCTAATTTTCTGTCTGTTTTTTAACATTCACCTATTATAAACAGACATTGTATCTGGGCAGCAATGACTGAGGTGACACAGAATCTAGTTCTGTGTTATTAGGAGAGTAGTCTAACAGTAACTACAGCTGCACTGCAGAAAACAACGTTACACATCTGCCATAAAGAAGCACAAAAGATTTCTCTTCCTGCTTATTGTTGTAAAGGCTAGTCCAGTAATAACCATGTCTTTCACATTTTGTAATCACTTCATCTAGACTCTGCTCATGAACTGATGCGTGATGTCCACATAGGGAAAAAAAATGTGTGTAACTTTATTCAAACATTTTTTTTTGAAGCCACAGTGTCATTGTGGAAAAAAAACCCAACACTTAAATGTATTTTAGGCCTCAAGGCATTTTTTCCATTATAGGAAATCAAGCAGCACAAATAAAATGTAAGTATTACTTACAGCAGGTTGGCCCTTTCTGTTATATGACAAATAAATAAATAACACTAGTTTATTCTTCTGCCATAGGTTACGATGGTAGATTCCCAAACAGGACAAATGACATCAGTTTTCTGTTTGTCTAAGCAAACTACAACACAGTGGACTGATATTCGCAACTCGATTAACATTTAGCTCTATTTCGGAAAGCCCCTCCTCTGACAGGCTAAGAGGAGAACTTTATTAAAATGCTGCTTTTTCTCATGAACAAATAGAAGGCCCTCACCCTGCCGAACAACTAGAACATACCTATTTTCCTTGTTATTGTCATCAGTGCATTTGCAATTTTCCCCACTTTTTAAAACTCAAGTTGGCAAAGCCAAGGGGATTTCAGTTGGAAGAGACCTACAACAATCATCTAGTCCACCTGCCTGACCACTTTAGGACTGAAGAACCAGAAGTTAAAGCATGTTGTTAAGGGCATGGCCCAAATGCCTCCTAAACACCAACAGGCATGGGGCATCGACCACCTCTCCAGGAGGCCTGCTCCAGTGCTTCGCCACCCTCTCAGTAAAGAAACGCTTCCTAATGTCCCATGTAACCCTCTCCTGGGGCAGCTCTGAACCGTTCCCATGCGTGCTGTTGCTGGACACAAGGTAACTTCTGAAAATTAGAAGATAAACTATGAAATACAATTACAAGTTCCCTTCTACGCAGTGCAATGAAGACGCAACAGTGATTTTATTAGATGACATAACAAATAATTGACATGCAGTAACTTTGACAATGAGGAGCACATTGACCACAGTAAGTATACCTGGCTAATGAGAATTAAGTAGCAACCTTGGATTTTGTGAAAATTCATACTCTAGCTCTGCAATAGCTATTGCTTCTTTTAAAAAGCCATCACCAGGTGACAAGGACCATACATGATATAAGCATATATAGCACAGGACAAATTAAATATTTTCTGTGCTTTTCACAAGATAGGTAAGCTTTTCCCTAAATATCAAATACTTCAGGTAGAAGACAATATATGTAACTTCAAGTTTTTATATGGACTGGTCATAAATAATTCACTTTTCAACAAGATTTGTTTAAAAAAATGTTCATACTGCTGTCTTCTCAAATCTCAGTCTTCATTTTTAGTACTGAGAACAAGGATAATGTCAAATAGTCTTATTCTGTAAGTCTCTTATGCCCAACAACAAAGATTTCAGCAACATGGTAATAAACCTTTCCATATTTTAAAAATAAACTTATGGGTTGTAGTTCTGCCCTGCTCCTAACAAATTCAGTCGATAAAAGATGTCAATCTTTTTTCTGCCAAACCTCAAAGTGCTGAAATATTGACTTCTTCATGCACTATATATAGCTGAAAACCACAAAACTCCCTGACGAATTCATAAAAACCAGATGATGACTACTTCAGACAGGATGCCCTAGAAAGTTGCAACGAAAGAAAACCTCTCCTGTCTCCTTTCCCAGATGCCTTCCGAAGGACAACACGCCAGCAGATTCTGGGCAGTGAAAGGGAACAGACCAGTAGCTTCTGAAGACCATACCCAAATAATGTGACAGTGACACACTAGTGCAACCCTTTTACAATCTGGCACCATTATGCCATCTGTCATCACACCCTTGTGCGGCACAACTCTGCACCGTTTTAATAATTGAGACCTACAGATCTGCCTTACCAAACAACTGAACCGCAGGGCACATATGGCAACCCGTAACCCTAACCGTTAGTAAGTGTTACATAAATAAGACAGACTGAAGAGCTACTGATGCTTTGAAGTACTGCATTATCATTGCAATACTATTAAGATAATGAAAAAAATTGAAATAAATGGTTCAGAATGGGCCTGTTATAAAAAAGCATTGAGCACTGATGACACTAACAGCTGGGGAGGTGAAGGACCCCCATTCCATCCAGAACTTTGAATTAAGAGACCAGGAAACAAGTTACCAGAAGAGCTGCTGGAATTCACTAGGTAAATCTCTTGGGACTTTATTGTGCCTCTGCTATTAGCACATAAACCACCAGTACAGGAATTACCACACTGAAGAAGACGCATGGCAATGAGTAGAGCACAAAGGACTTCTGTCTAATGCAAAGGTTTCTGCTCATTTTCCCTGTCTTCACCTACTTCCTTCCCTCTTCCATGCATGCTTGCACACACACTATTTTCACTCAAAACAAATCAAACCTGCTTTGCTAAAACAACAGCTGATGGCCGTCCTACAGACCAAAACACCTGCCCGTCACTGGCCATCTCCCCTTGCATCCCAAGAACGGTACTTACACTCCCGCTTTTTTATTACCCCCACCTCTTTTTCCCCTCCATGGCTCTCATCAGCCATCTCAACAGCAGTAACACAGATTACATCAGCCATATCAGAATAAATCAACAGAATGAAGTCCTTCTGTCAACACCTTTTGTTCTTTTGCAACACCTGCAGCACCACAAGTGAATGAAAATACAGTACTGAACACAGCATCTCGCCTGCATGTCACAGGTATTTCTCTCTCCCTTGCCCTCCTCACCCCTCCACTCACATACAACTGAATCCTTTGGTTTCTGTACACATTGAAGAGCCCCACGAAATGCCTAGAGCCAGCTCTGAGAAGAGACATCAGCGCAGGGAAGAAGTGCTACACACACGTGGCTAGAACTCTTTGCAAGTGCTAGACTACTGCGCCTGCACTGCTCTCAGTGCCTGCTCCCAGACGTGTACTCTCCGATGTAAGGACAAATAAAAGTTCTTTCTTTTCTTCTAGATATATTCAATCATTTGTAAAAATAGGAATATTCTTACATACTATGAGCAGCTGCTTCTCCTTCTATAACCAAAGCAACTGACCTTAGGATTTAAACAAAAGTTGCTTGAGTACAGACCACACAGTAACTGGCCAATAAACCCTTAAGTGCTGATGTTTCTTTTCTAAATAACAAAATGTACCACCACCTGAGTTTTGTCATTTCTGATCACTGTTACAGAAAAAAAAAGTATAAACAGAAACAAGCAGGAATAATTGTAAAGCATGCTTTTTATGCTTTTGTCTTTGTTAGTAAATAGTTTATCTAGAGTATGGCAGGCCTCCAATGCCATGATATGCATATTTGAAAACACTAGCTAGAAAGATGAAGTAAATTCAATATTAGCCTGCAGTTCTGCAACTGACAGAGGCTTCCAGCAATGCATGAGTAACTACAGCTTGTATTATTCAAAACGATGCTACAAATAGGCCTGAAGTTAACATCTGTCTGGAGGAACAGCACGACAGAACACCAGCAGAAAGAGTAGAAGACTGTACAGCTGCACTTAATACTTGGCTTCTAAACATCTGAGATTATTTAACAAGGCTTGAGACACATGCTGTCCTTCAATAGACCACATTTGGGAGGGGCAGGGGAACCCTGAATGTCCTTGAACAGCTCTGTTGAGGTGTATTTATTATTTTAGAGGCAACTTTTTCTAGCACTTTAGACTCACAGGAAAAGAACAGAATTTTCTCAAAATTCCCAAGTTTTAAGGAAAATCAGAAAACAAAAGAAGAATTTTGAACCAAAATAAGGCAGCACTTTGCATGTTGACATAGTGCTAAAAAGGATCCACTGGAAAAGCAGAAACAGGTATAATTCATGGTACTACAAACATACCTTTTTCTATCATATCAGAATTTTTAGGACAATATCTGTTTCATTTGTCTAGTCTTGGTTAACATAAGGAGTTATCTGTAAACAGGGAAGCCGGTCAGTTCTTCTGCATTAGTTGTCAGAGAAACACTACCTCTGTAACAGATCCATGAAACACAGAAATGCCAGATTAGGTGAATGATAAACTTTCTAAAGCTGAGCAACTCATTTTCAGCTTACCAAAACAAACTTTTTTAAGTCACTTACACCTGACATACCATCTGGAATCCTATACACAACATGCTATATGCCCAAATACTGCGAAGCCTCACAGCCAGTGTGTCTTCCCCACACAGAACCACACAGCCATCCACCATATGCTTCTCGTGCAAAAGCCAGGCAATCAAAGCATCTGACTGCTGTAACGGCAGGAAAAAAGCCAACAACAAACCCCCAATCTCCCCCACTCCCAAACTGTGTAGATGCAAGTTTAAAAGGAAAATCCCTTCATTCTATAGATCATTTCAAAAATGCAGATCTCCAGCACGTCAAGATGATTAGACTACTTCCACTGCTACTCCACACTAACTCACAGAAAACAGGGTAACATAAACCTTAGCACATGATGCATATTGAACTGCATTTATTAGCTGAATCTTACATATAAATCTTATGAACATGATAAAGACAAAAATTCCCAATTCTTGTAACTCAGAAAGGGATTTCTATGCACCACACAAGTGTTACACTATGAACATGGATTTATTCCTTCACACTTCCTGGACTCCAGCTGATTCCCACATGGTATTACTATTATTCTCATTAAAATGTAGTAGAAAACCAAATTCAAAAGCACAGTTATTGTGGCATAAACCAGTTTTCATATTAATACTATACTGACTACAGTAATGCAGAACATCAAAACATTCAACTAATGTCAGTAATATTCAAAATTTTAAAACTGAGTTATTAAAACTGTAGCAGAATATAAAAACTCCATGCCAAAGGGGGCAATAAGCCTTTAATTGCAAGAGTAAGGATGTATTTTCATTTAAAGGTGGAAGCTCCATTTCCTACCTTCAATTAACAGTGTTTGATAATTCTACTTTTCATCAAGCCTCCTAGAACTTCAGATTCTCTCTCTGCTGTGCATGAGGTTTCATTCAATAATCATTCCTCACCCAGGAAATACAACAGAAGCAAGTCAGCATTTGCTTTTTCTTGCCTGAAAGAGTTCTGTCCCCTCTCTCCAAGAATTTAGAGCCATTTACTGGATAGAATCAACTAGCTTTTTTTGAGCCAATGCTTAAATCAATAGGTAGAATTTTCTAGCTGTGGGAACAAAAAAGGAATCTAAGAGTTGCTGGGAGATAGTTACACCTTCTGGACAGAGCACAGGAGCTCACTACAGCTGAAAATGTCCAAACCCGACAAGAAAGAGTTTCTGGAAAAATTCTCAGCTTCTTTCCCACGCATTGGGTCTGCCAGCATACAGAGATCCAGCACAGGCTGAAACTACATTTCAGCTGGTGACCTCTGCTGTGTGCTTTGTTCTAGGCTACAGAACTGGGTAGAAAAGTCTTGGAAAGAGAACTTGGCTCACGGTTACCGACAAAAGCATTAGCTATAGTTCTCCTCCTAATTACATGAACTGCAGCATAAGCCATTTAACCAAACACAGGCAACAGAAAAGCATCTGGGTTCTCGTCCACCTGGCACTACCCCAAAGATTTTGGTATTTGTCTAAAAACTATGTAAGGTGTTTATCATTAGCTACAGAGCAGTCTAGCTGCTCATATAACAACACACATCAGAAGCAGCAAACACATCTCACCAGTATGTGCATCTCTTCTCACATGAAAGATATGAAACCGAAGAGCTTGCACAAGGTGAGAAACCAACAAGGATATTCATTAATGGCAACATACTGAATGGCTTAATTGGATACACCACAAAAAGAATCTGCAAGGCACATTAATTTTCTCTTGTTGCCGAATGTTTGCAAGCCTTCAAAGGATTACGCATCTTTGCCTATCGTGATCACCTGATCAGAAGCACAGCAGAGACAGTAAACTGAATGCCCCCAGATCAGATACATCAAACCCAAATGGCACCCTACCCATAGCATGCCTGGCATTCAGACTAAAGCCAGCTTCCTCATGTAAACAGCGCTCAGCCTTTCTCCAAAAAACATCTGATCCGCCTGATACCACATTTCATGACTCATTCTTGAATATGATTTTCTTGAGAAACAGTTGCAGAGCTTCCCCAGAATAGGACAGATCCAGGAGAGCAAAATTTTGAACACTGCAGCATTTCAGAAACCGTTTTCATACTGAGTTTTATAGAGCATCTTAACAGTGCCAGTGGTTAAGAGTAGTTAAACAATTGGCTAAATTGGCTTTGTTCTTCTGGAAAGAAATCTAATCCCTCCCTCCCCTTTCAAATGAGCAGAGGGAAGCTAGAGAAAAATTACAACACTATAAAGAGTTAGAATTACACACACTTGAGCGAAGTTTGAAATACAGTACTTCATTCAGAAGTATGCACTGTTGTTGCCTCTGGATTTTTTGCAGCAACTTGTGATCTCCATACAAAGGAGGTAATACGGAAGTGGGAAAAATAGGAGTGGATTGATCTAAAATGTAATTTCAAAAATTATCTAAAAGCATGAACAGCCAAGAATGACAAAGAATACAGGCTGAAGGAAGGAATAAATTCTGCTCACAGAGGTTCACACTTCCCAATATCAAAATGAAGAGACAGTCAGAGAAACTGTTGCAGATACTCAATATTTCAACAGTTCAACAAAATCTGTCCCGGTTGCTGAAGTTCCCTTCCTACGGACAGCAAAAGCTCTAGATATGTTTCTGCTGCGCCATTACATGGCCTCAACATTGTCCAACATTCATGGCATACGTTTCACCTATGAAAAGACACATTATCAGAACAGCATGTCTGTAATTCAACCCAGATTTTTGCTCTGCTACATTTCGAGGAGGAGGAGGAAAAAAGCCAACAAAGAAAGCCAACAGTCCTGGAGATATGAACTACTAATCTACATAGGGTCAGAAAGAAAACAACATTTATCTCAGTAAAGCAGGAGTTGGGGGGAAGTGGCAGAAGAAGGGTAAGTTGATCAAAATACCTTTGACAAGAGGTGGTTAAAACACCAGTCATCTATTCCAGAACTTTGCCGCTTAGGGGGAAACAAAAAATGTTCAGCCTTATAATTACATAGTCCCAAAGAACAACAAAGCCAAGGCTTCCATCTTCTACCCCCCATCTTGTGACCATTAAATGCACTGCTCCTGACTGGTCTTCCACCGTGTTCAGAGTTTGCAGAAAAAAACAACCTGTCAACATGCTCTTTGAACTCACATCGTAGGTCAGAAAAACTTCAACAGGGACACGAAATGCTGGCACAGGATCTGTCTGTGGCAGTGTTCACATACAAACTCTGACTTGCCCGTATGTTAGCCCATACCTTCTGGGGTATGAGACACAGGTCCACTCAGAAAAATCCACTAACCGGTGAAGAATTCAGCAGCTATTGCTTGGCATCTAGTTACAGCACCTGCTACTTGACTTGCAGTTAAAGGCTTTCCCCAGTGACGTGGGAACATGTAGAACATTAACACCACATCATGTTCAACCACAGCCAAAAGTTTTATTTTAAGCATCAGTGATGCTAATTCTCAAACGCATCAGAGCAAGAACTGGGCTTAATGGGAAAAGGTATGCTCTAAACATAAACCCTTACTTGTAAGGATAAAATGCCAAGTAACTACCACACTGCTACCAGTGATGACTGGAAACTCATATGACCACCCACAGAAAAATATGACAACAGAGCAACACAAACATTACTCCCTTAGGGAAACTTTAACACAAACATTATGCATATTCAGTCCTTTCTTTAAAAACAAGTTGAAAATATCACATTTCTCTGAAGCAATAGGATTTAACAGACAACACTCTGAAGGTATTGATGCAATGCTGAAACATGGTACAGTGTATATAGGATACCGTCTCTCCCATTTTCTCACTGAGATGCTAAACTAAACCTAACTACTTTAACCAACAAGGCTACAGCTATCTCACAGCCCTTCCCATGACTTGCTCTACCAACAGGCCACAGCTAAATTACAAATCAAGTTACTGGATTTGCCCACCCAGAAAATCAGCTAACATTTTTGGAGGGAGAGTATCATATGCTTTGTTAATGACTTATTGCTGAATCTCTTCTCAGACAAATACAAAATTGTGTCAACTCCACTGGCTACAGAAAAGCACAAACACAGCAGAGGTGGATGTATCACTCTGGAGACAAAAATGATCCATTTACCTTACAGCACTGTTATCCTGTAGTGGTAGATACAGCCTAGAAAACAAATATGGAGGGAAAGACAAAATAGAATAATAAAAAGACAAATCCTTTCAACATTACTTTGCTACATATCTTTCAGCACAGTGCTAAATACTACCCTTCAAGAAAATGTTTATCCTACATTGCACTGTTCCGTGTTAATCTCTTAACAGTTCTGTTTGGAACAAGCCCTGTTTTAGGGCTTTTTATATATACCTATCACCCTCCAGTCATTTATATAGTTAACTCCTACTCTTTAGGGAAGAAATTTAGCACTTGGGAACTTTTAAGAATTTGAAACTACAGATTTTATTCACCAATAATCTGAAGCTACAGATTTTATTTCATCAAATGACTTACATGGAAAACCGTATCAGCAACATCCAAGGAGAGCACCAAGGAGCAGAAGACTGCTCACCATCTTTGTTAATTACTTGATTTGCTGAGACATGGTCTTCATCAAAAAAAAAAATCCACATGAAACATGAGTAACAAGGTGGCTTTACTGACAAATATCCCAGTACTGCGATAGCTTTATGCCCAGGTCCCAATTCTCACACACAGAGTTTGGAACTTCCAAACCAAGATTTTTTGACAGTGATGGTCTATCATAGCTCTAAGTCTTTGAAATAGGAAACCTCTGGCTTGGTGGCAAGGTATGAATCAGCTACAAGTCCAGACGGATCATTTTTCTGTGCGCTTGCTATGGTTTGTCATCAGTTCACCATTACAGAAACACATGGAACACAGACTGCTATTTCCCCGAGCAGAACACAAACTCCACATAAAACAAGACCCCATACCAAACTGAAGGTAGTCTAATTTGTAGTTTTGATAAATTAAGTCTACCATAGAGAAAGTTTGGGGGAATTCTGTCTTCTCTTAGAAGAGGAGAACATTTCTTTTTTAAACTTACAGCTTCAGGCCTTATATTATAGATACTTTCTTAAAATTCTCCAGAAGGTAACACTTATAATATCCGAGATCTCATATCAATACTAATGTTAGAGAGGAAAAGCCAAATTCAGTCTCCAGATCAATGCAGAATTCTCAGTCGTCTTGCCAAAGACCAGCAATTCATCCAAGAGGAAAAAAACAGATGACACTTGTGTCTATTAATATGTTAGCATCACATCACAAGACAAAACAGTTAAATCAGAACTACCTACGGGGCTGCATGCTGAATGACATACCAGCAGTTTTAAAACTGTTTTGGTCACATTTTTTAAAATGCTAAAAAGTACTCCTCTTCACAATGATATGGTAACTGATTGCAAGTCTCATTGGTATGCCTAATAATTTTCTGCATCCAACATTTCGTCAGAGGGAAAAGACATTTTTCAGTATTTCTTGCAAAAAAGTTTAATGCTATAATCATGTTTAGGTGTTTGTCTTTTTACAGTTAAGAAGTTCAACACACTTCAGTATGTTATGAAATATACACATGAAGTACATTGATGTAACAGAGTTTTGACACAGCCACTTGATATCCAGCTAGAATCCCTGCACTGAAAGTTAATTACTTTACAGCAGAGTCACTCGGTAGAAAATAAGCATTTTTTTGTTCCTTCAGTACGAGGTTGCAATTCCTACCCACCAAACGTCTGTTATTCTCAATTCAATTATTCTACTATGAACACCTTTACACATGAGCAGTGAAGACAGGGAACAAAGATAAAGTAAAGCTTAAATAAGGTCACGGATAAACAGTAAACAGCTGCTACTAGTTAACTTTAAAATACCTAAGTATAATCCATGAGGATAAATGCAAACCGGCCAATTCTGAAAAATGATGCAGCGCACTTTGAAAACTCTGGAGAGGTTCTTTAGTTAATTAAGCACAAGTTATTCAGGATATAATTAAATACAATTCTGTTCTGCCATCTCTTGGTTTTCATGTCAGTAATGTACAGACACCGTATTAACAGACTGTAAACTGACAGACTGGTCAGAGGCTGACAGAGCATAAGAAACAGATTAATGCATCTCAAGCTTCTGAAAGATAAATCTTTCATCAGAAATTAATACTATGACAAAACAGGGCAATGCAGAACATCCCTTGATAAAAATCAAATGTCTAATTAAACTCTCCGAGAAGCAAAGAGACTTGAGAGTCTGCAAGAGCTTTCTTAAAAAGAAATTAATGTTAGCAACAGCTTTTCACTCCTGCTTGCTATTTCTGTCTCTATGTAATTTCTATTAACAAGCTCAAGGCTCTTCTGACACAGCCTAAACCTTTACTCATCCACTTACTCCCTACAGGTCACTGGCCAGATCCTCAAAAGCAAGCTTTCTCCCACTGCCTAAAATTTTGCTCTCATTCTCAGAACACTGCCACCCTGAAATCATACTCCAAATAGCTGCGCAAATCAGCTCTCTCCAACTCTTCTTGTTTTGTCTTGGCATTCTCTCAGGAAAAGGTAATCCTTGACAGCCAGAACTGTTCTATTTTCCTCACCACCTTCACCTTTCCCAGTGCAGTTCCTTAGAAATCTGAAATAGAAATTTAAGATTCTCTCGTGTAACATTATCTGTGTACCTTTTCACTAATATTTTCTGCCTTTTGTCTTTGTTTTGTTCCTTTGCCTTCATTGGCTGGATCAATCACCAAAACGTGACCTGTGATGTATGCTTATTAGAACAAACACGCCAAATTTTTCCCTTGTGTAACTTCACTGACTCCAGTGGCTCTAAACCAGATACAGAATTATCCTGGTATAGGCAGAAAAACATGCACAGTATGCGAGTCAGGTTTTCAGTGGCTCTGCATCCCCCTCTTCACCGAATTCAAAACTCTGCTCTCTTCAGGCTTCCTCGCAGCTCCACCCATGCTCCCATTTCATCACTACTCTTCCCTTCCTCCTTCCCACACATCTCAGCACAACACCACACTCCTCACCCTGAAAGCACAACCTCTCTTCATACGACCCAGCTTGCTTAACTCCCCCTTCTCTGCAGATCCCTCTCACTTGCCACACAGCTCACTCCCTCACACCAACTTTACTGAGCAATACTTACAGAGAGAATGAGGGAGACCCTCTGTCTGGATATATATCTCCAGTTTTTCTCTGCAGTAACCCTAGAGCCCTCCCACATCTCCAATTTAACCCCGTAACCACAGAACCGTGGACAGACGGGGAGGGGAGCGGTTAAGAACTGCTGGATGCCACACCTAGGATTAGGAAAGGTTTCGCCAAGCAAACCTGCCATACAGCCTTCGGGAGTTGGAAGGAGGATGATGTTTAATTGCACATGTGTTTATTCTTTGTCCTAATAAACCATATTTACGCTTTGGCTACCCTTTAAAAGGAACCTAAGTTTCCTGCCAACAAATACAGTAGGTATGATGCCCTTCTCTTCCGAAGGCTATTCAAGGGCAGCTTTAACAAGTATTCAGTTGACATGAGTATTAGTGCCCAAATGTAATAGTTATTCTTTGCATAAAACTCCACTCTTAAGTGTGCACCTTCACTCAAAGCAAAATGCTAACCCTATTCACTGCAACAGAAGCTTTACTTGATGCTGAGAAAACCAGGCCTCTGCTAGACTATCCACGTCCAAGGCAATATTGCTATTGCGCATTTTAACTAGTTCAAATTATTTTAGAATAGTTTCACTGTGCCAAAAAGGACATTCCAAGATTAAATCCACACAGAGTATGCAACTTACACTGTAAGTCTTCCCATCCACCACACTCATCAGTGCTTCTTTTCACTTACCACTGTATTACTTCAGCTTAGAAGCACAAGGAATTTGACTTCTCATGGGATTTTATTTTTAACCACTATCTGCCTTAAAATATCTAGTAGATCTTTTTGTTCATGCATTTGCTAAAAAAATTCAACAGGCTTGATCCTTGATCCTAAAGAGGCAGTAGCATTTGCTCAACCCCATGCTCCCATCAAATCATAAATACATCTTAAAGCAAGTTGTAATTATAGTATTGCTTTACTTCCAGATAATTTAATCTCATTTCTGTGATTGTTAGATACCAGAATTTTTTTGATCTTTGGACATGTAAGGCTGCTGGGCAATAAAAATCCAGACCCCTCTGAAAGTCTGTGCTGCTGTAAGTAAAACCTGGATTTGAAAAACTTAAGTTTTTCGAAGCTCGTGTTATCAGGCTTCTAAGACCAAATCCTCCGAGGGGAAGAAATGCCATGACTGAAGTCAGGCACCCCAGTACTGCCCTGAGGGTGCAGCATGTACATGTGCAAAGCTTGACCCCTGAAATACATTGAATCGGAAACTGTGGCTCCTCACAGTGGAAGGTACTCACGCAGTAACAGACCACTGGTGAGTACCAGACACAAACGAAGACAGCCCAGCGGCGCTTTATAGTCTCAGTCTCACCTCCCCTACTATCCCATAGTTCAACAAAGCTCGTGAATTAAATTGAATTTAATAATCTGAGTGAGATTGTACCTCTAGAGATGAGAAGAGCAGAGGATCTGCCAATCATGGAGTAACAGAACGGCTGTTTCAAATCATCCGTCCAAAATAAACATCATGATCAGCAGCTCTGCAAACTCCACCAACATGCAAGGGACATAATGAGCTTTATTTAATAGCAAAACCAGCAATTTTGGTATGTGGGCACAGCCCAAGTTAATGCTACAAACTACGTGGAGAAATTGGCCACACTCCTGCTAATTAAGCATTAGAAAGCTTGGGTACCACTTTGTTTAGATTAGCAGTATTCTTTCCAAATGTTACGACTGTACCTTGTTCAAAACAAGAGTTACACCCTCACAACTAAACAACAATTTATATGTTTTGTAAATAAATGCGCTGTTTCTTTGCTGAACACAACAGCAGAACACCACTGGAAAAAAGCCCCACATTTTCATATTTATTAATTGGTAGATGTAGCAGTCTTTAAAACACAAGAATACCCTCTAGTCCCAAACAATAATACTTAAAATGTGCAATGCATTTTTGTGAGCCAGGGGTCAGTGGAGAAAGGAAGCAACTACTGAAAGGAAAGGCCCGCTTCATAAATGCCTATCAAAATAATCCTACCTCAAGAAGCGAGGACCTAAAACATTTACAAACATGGTTTATACAAGGGATAACCACAGCAGCTTCAAGTCGCCAGGGTGCTTATCACCACAACAACGCTGTGGGCCTCCGACGTAAAGTTAGGTCTAGGTCCAGTGTTTGTAAAGACGAGGGCTGACCCTGCAGGAGGACGTGAAAGTGCCCCTGACATCAAGCGACACTTGCAAGTCGCTGCAGGACCACGACCGCAGGTTCTGTAGCCCTGGCAGAAGCAGCATATATTCATACAGCTTCTTTTTGACACCAAACAGACAGAGCGTGCCTTCTACTTCAGTTACTCATTTCTCCGTAATTACAACAGAAGACAATACATAATAATATGTATTAGTCAACCATTCCTCCAAAAAGTGGATGACTGCTTAGAACTACACAAACTCCAGAATGACTCATGTGTTTTGCACTTTTCTCGCTGGAAATTTATTCCAAGATTCAGCAGCCCCTATCAACACTAGCTTCACCACTTAATTTCAAACTGACAGTTGGAAGAGCTACGGCTTTGTACACCGCCTTTCCCCAGCACCAAGGGAAGAACGACTATCTGATCAGCCTGAACTGACAGCTGCATGTGACGATGCCTGCTACGTTCTGCCCACTACTTGTCTACTGAATTTGTACTAGTGGTCCTCATTTGAGTGTCCTGAAGAAATTAAAAGAAATAGTAACTCAGATTTGGATAACCAGGCAAGGAAAAAGTGGAGGTTACCTGAGCAAAAGCCGCACTGGCAGCGCCAAGGACAGCAACCAGCAGCAAGGGACTCCCACAGAGGCGCAGGGCAGCTCTGGGGAGAGGCGCGAGGGAACCTGCGCTACAGGTATGGAACCCCAACTTCAGCCCCGGGGACGCCGCTTCCCTGCACGGCACACGCCAGGACGGCCTGAGGGCGGTCGCTCCTGCTCCGGGGCACAAGCGCCGCTCGCAGCGAGCCCACAGCTCGGTGCAGACACGGCCCCCGCACACCGCCCCTCACGACACCCCACGGGGAGCCGAGCCGAGGGCCGCGGCGGGGGAAGGTGTCCTCCGCGCCTACCCCGCGGCGCTCCTGCCCCTGAGGCAACGGGCGCTTCGCAGCTGCGGGGTCTCGCCATCCCCGGCCGCCTTCCGGCCTCACCGCCTGTCCTCTCACCTCACCTCCCCTCCTTACTCAGCGGCCGCCCTCCCGCCTCGCCTCGCCTCCCTTCACACCTCCCCTGCGCGGGCACCACCTTCCCGCCTCGTCCTGCCTCGCCTGGCCCCCACCCCGGACCGCCCCCCCGCCCGCCGAGGGCCGCCGACGCTACCCGCTAGCGCAGCCCCGCGGGGGGCCGACACTCACCGTGCTGCTGTCTCCGTCCTCTGCCCGCTGCTCCTTCCTCCTGCCGGCGGTGGGCGAGCCCTGCAGCAGCTGCTCCAGGCAGGCGGTGCTGGGCAGCGAGGAGCTCTTCTGGTGGGACAAGTGCGCCCCAGGCCGGCGCCCCTGCTTCCCGCCCTTGGGCCCCTCATCCCCGGCGGCGGGGTCCTCGCGGCGGCCGGACGGCGGCCCCTTGCCCTGGGGGAGCAGGTGCTCCCTCAGGCGGCGCAGGGCGGAGCCGGACTCGCCGCCCGGCTCCAGCGGTTCGGCGGCCGAGCAGCACAGGTTGGGCTGGGAGGACGAGAAGACGCGGTCCAGCACTTGCCTCCGCCGCTTGAAGCCGCTCCACTTGGCGCCGGCCGGCAGGTCCCCCCTGCCGCTGGCCACCGGCGGCGTCGGGGTGGGGGGCTCCGCAGTGCGGCGCTCGGCTGCCGTCCGCCCGCCGCCGCTCCGGCCCTTGCCCCCCAGCTGCAGGTTCTTCCACAGCCGGGCCTGGAAGGACACGGCCGGCTCGGGCTCGCCGGGCTTCTCCGCCGCCCGGGGCTCCCTGCCCGGCTCCATCCTCCTCCTCCTCCTCTTCTTCCTCCTCCTGCTGCTGCTACAGTGGCGGCTGCGGGAGCAACAGCAGCAAAGCCCGCCGGAGCCCGACGCCTTCACTCCCGTGCGGGGCGGGCCGGAGCGGCGCCCGCCGCCGGGGACGAGCGCAGGGCTTCGCCGCCGCCGCGCCGCCCCCCCCCGCTCAGCGC
>VZSC01012871.1:745-24350 GCA_013398225.1 Steatornis caripensis | reverse complement strand
CGGCCACAAACTGGAGCATGGGCAGTTCCACCTGAACATGAGCAGGAACTTCTTTACTGTGAGGGTAACAGAGCACTGGCACAGGCTGCCCAGAGAGGTTGTGGAGTCTCCTTCTCTGGAGATATTCAAAACCCGCCTGGACGCATTCCTGTGCAACCTGCTCTAGGCTAAGCTGCTTTAGCAGGGGGTTGGACTAGATGATCTCTAGAGGTCCCTTCCAGCCCCTACCATTCTATGATTCTATGATTCTATGATTCCATAGCCAGGTTGTAACCTTGTGGTCCTTCACGCACTGGGGAGGGGGTTGGAGGCTGGTGTAAGGGCAGAAACTCTTTCTTCTCTTTGCATACTGTTGTACTGAGGAAGCCCAGATGCTGTTTTGCTTCTCAGTGAACATGTCTTGTAGATCGGTGTGGAGGATTTCACAGCAATTCCAGTCCGCATGCCTGGCGTGATCCCTCATGCCTGGGTCCCCCAGATCTAGCAAGTTCTTCGCTGGGACCATTGCTGAAATAGGAAGCAGATTTGGAGGTCAATGGAGCTGCTTCCTCAGCAACTACAGCCCATTCAGAGGTGAACGAACCCCAGTGCAGCGTGTATCTGAGTGAGAGTCACCTGTCAGAAGTTCAGAGAGCAGCAAGTGACAGACAGACAAACCTCCAGCGGCGTACGGTGGTAAGACAAGACAGTGCTCCTTCTCCTGTCTGGTCAGGTTACACCTCTGGCGTGCTTTCTGCACCCATGCTGATGCGTTCAGCGCGGTTGCTTTCTGGGAATGCAGTAATTATTCAGTGCGGCTTGCTTTTAGGTGTTTCTTGCAGTTGTAGTTTGGAGAAGGTAACTTGGAAATAACATTGTGAATAAGCATCCGCAAGATGCTCGCGTTTCTTTTAGTAACCGAACTGCAATTAAACACGAATATTTATTCCAGTGTAATCCCAGGGAAGCTCATGTCTTTAATAAAACTGCAGTGCTGGTTTTAAGACCATAACTGGTAATTTTAAGTGCTAACAATTAGTTTTTTTCATGCAAAGTAATTGGTACACAACTGCTTTATGATTTGGGTTGCTTTAAATTGACTATGGTATGATTTTTTAAACTTTTTCTCTGCTGTGGACCTTGAACATTCTGGTGGTATTTTGGATATTTTCACTTTTTCTTCTGGCATTTGAGTAAGCTTTTTAATGTTAGATGTTGTTCTGAAGCTTCCCTGTTATTTATGTTTCTCTGTCTCCATGTGGATGACATTTTGTCTGAGAAAGGCGAACATTTACTGACTCTTTAAATGACTGAGGTTGGAAAAGAAGACAGTTTTCATCATATTTCCTTTATGCATTTTTGTGTAAGCCACAATTATATTTTGTTCTAATAAACAAATAACACATGTAAAGCTTAAAAAAAGGGTTCTGTTTACTTGTCTGAAATGTCTGAAATTACTTCTTTATCGGACTTCTTGCAAAAATCTGATATAGCCTCATTTAGTAGTTGCCAGTGATTGCGAAGATAGATCTACACAACATTTAGGGCAATGTACACAGTCAGCTCCACATCTGTACTGTATGCTTAGATGAGTATCAGATCTTTCTGAAAGAAACAACTTGATGAACTTGATTATTGGGGGATTATGGGTGTGATACAGAACTTCATGATTTTCAGCATTTCAAAGTTAGCCTGTACAAATCAATAGCAAAAGAACAATTATCGTCTGAAGACTGTTTTATCGCTATATGAGTCAAGGTCAGAGACAGCCCAGTCTTCATCACAAGAAAGACCAAAACAAGTGGTTTTATTCAGCATTGGCTGTTCCTCCAAAGTGCCTGTGGTCATTGCTCCCTTGATAGAATTTTACAGATGAAAAAAAAAAAGGACACTTTCTGAATTAGCATGACAATGACAGATAACCATCTCAGGAAGTGATTTGTGGTTTTGTTTTCTTTTTAATAAAATATCTTCCAAAAAATCCTACTGCAACATGCACACAGATCAGGGAAATGTATTTTGCCTAAATTTGAGGTTCAGTCAGGTGAGATTCAGAAGCATAGCTCAGATTCATGTGTCATTAGTCTTCTGTGATTCCAGATAAGAAAGATAAAATGAAACAAGAAATAGAAAAATCAGCGTTCATGAGGCAGAACCCAATGAAAAAGGAACAGAGAGCAATAAAAGTAGAAAGTAACATGGAGAAGTTGTAGTGAGATGTTAATAAGAAGTTAGAAAGGACAGGGAAACAAGGAAGATATTGGATAATTTGTGGGGTGAATTTCTAGGAAAAGGTAGTATAAAATTAAGGTATGTCTAAAACACTGAAGCTTCTGTAGGAAGAGTAACTGCAGTCACAGATAACTAACATCAGCATTGCTCTTGACAGGAGTGTCTCTGGGAAGGGCAGTGCGTCGGAGGTGGATGGAGCAACTCCTGTATGTCTGGGTCGGGGGAGGGGCACGAGTACACCTTACACACACAAGCCATGTTACACACTGGGAAATACATATATACACACACCGGATCCATAGCTTTGCGGGCTAGTCTTGTGGTTCTTTACTGTAAAATGCAACAGAGTTGCTTTGAGACTTACAGAAAGTGCTCTTTAAAAAGCTGTTGCTTGTATCTGCAAGGAGTAGGATGCAAAAAACCTAATTTCCGTCACATATGTGAAACGTGTTTCTGAGTGTATTTGGTACCATACTCCACAGGCTTGCCCATTCGTGAACAATAGGTTCTTAATCTGATAAAATCAGTCTGATTTTGTCAGACCAAGCCTATATCCACAGTACTTACTGAGGATGTAAAACATACAGCAGAAGACAAAAGTAAAATTTCTGATGTAGATGTAAATGCAGTGAGGACAATCTTAAAAATATAATCCTAAATTCATTCTGCTCTGATTGGTTAAAGACCTGTATTATCCTGACAGAATGCAGATATGCAGGTAGGTAATTAAATACCTAATTACTAGTGCCTGCATCTGTAGCCAATGTAAAATAGCCAATATGAAATGCAGGTGTCATTTCTGATAAAAATAAACTGCAACAGACAAGGCTAGCATAGAAATGGTTCCCAGTGAATACCTAGGATCCTGGAAGGCTCCGTGGTCCTGCTGGACCAACTCTATTTTCCAGCTACATTGCTAGATTTTTCCTTCAGGTGATGTGTGTATTCCCCATCTCTAAGTTAGACCAAGTACTTTAAAACAACTTGCTGTACTTTCATTATGCTTTCAGTGGACAAAGACACTTAGAAAATAATAGGCATGTCCCTCGTACGCAGTTTTGATCTTTTCATTTTTTTCAGTAATAACTTCAATGTGAAACTGATGACAAATACAATGTCTATGGTCTTTATTTTTTCAGTTGCTTTTACCATATATTTTCAGATGCCAACTTTTTCGAAGTTCATAAATGCATTTACTCAAGCTGCATGACAGAGAGAGGGGAACTTCTGGATATCAAGAGGGAGTAATAAACTTTGGAGGTAAGCTACAGTTACCTTTAATAACAAATATTTTTACAACATTGATAAAACACATAGTAATTTGTGGCCAGCTACTTGAGAGCCAAGTTCAATGAAGGTCCCATCTGGTGCACAGGATCCTGCACAAGCCCAAACAAAACTGATTTTTTGAGCATTTGCAAAGCAAAGCCATCTACAGTGCAGAAGCCAGATGGCGAATTTAACGTTCATCGACAGACAGATTTGCAGAGCTGTGAGCGCGATATCATATTTTCTGGGTACACATTTGCATTTGGACTTTTTAAATGACAGATGCAAGCAGGAGTAACTTGTTATCTAATTACCTACTTGCACATGCAACCTTCTAAAAAAATGTGTGGGACTTACATGTTTTATTATGCTTTATATCTTGAACCGAGCATTGAAAATCTCAGGCTGGATGTCTAGCAACTGATATTTGTACACACTTTAACTGCACGTGCAATTATTTGCATGTGTAAATGCCCAAATGTCAGGCCTCATCGAGAATCGAACCCAAAAAGTACAAGTCTGAGAGCTCTGAAAAATGAAGCCACTGTTGAGCAACAGAACTGCTACTGTTTGGGCAGTGGGAGTATAACCCTTTTTGAGCTCCCATCTGTTCCCAGTGAGGACTTCTCATGGGAAATGGGAGACCTTCTAACCCATTATTTATCCCATTAGCCATGTGTTTATCAGCTGGAGACTGATTATGCACATGGTTCACCTGAAATTCATTTTGTAAGTATTTAATACCTCTGAATGTCAAAATTATTTTGTATATAGTATCTTTTCTACAGTGTTTACATTGGAGAGGATGTGTCATGACAGGGAAAATCCTCTTTTCAGCAGCATGAAACTACCCCTAGACCTTACAAACTGTAGGAATCTCACACCACAAATATATTAATTTCCCCTTATCACCATGAGAAATTGTCACCTGAATGTATTATTCTCAAACTCTCATTACCCGATCACCAAGATTAGGCATGACTCTTGGGATTTTCCCACCAAGCAACATTTTTCAGGGAGATGATCTGTGTCATGGAAGTGGTCTACAATCGACTGAGATCACACCTTTATGAAATCCAAGTAGTCTAATATGGAAAACATATGCATAATTTTGCATGTTGAGTCCTAGGTACAGACCTTCTCGTGTGAGCTTGTGTCACAATGTGCAGGTTAACTGCAAGCACATAATTTCAGAAATGCAGCTGTTAACACAGAATTTTGTCTTACACAATCAAGAATAGGTGTACCTACTAATATTCAGCACCTGTTTTCCTTGATGTGTTATTAGAACTACAGCTTACCCTTCCTTGTGCTCATTACTGATCACAGATGGCTCACTGTCAGACAGGGCTGACTTCTTGTCTTGTACAGGAAGACGCCAAAAAAAGACAAAAACAAAGTAATTGTTTTCATGCTTAGGCAAGTGTTGTAATTACTATAGGTTTGTCACATACGCTATTAAAAGAGTAGAATTTTTACATCTGTGAATAGATCTGAAACAGACTCTGAAAATGAGGATGAAAAACCCTTTATCTTCTGGCTGAAAAATTTCATACTCTAGAGAATACTACAAAGCCTCAGAAAATGTTACTCAATCATTGCTGAAAGTTTCTGGCCCATTCTGTTGAATTGTGTTGAAGCATCATGGAGCTGGGCTGGTGCATTATGAGTGTATCACTGGGGCATGTCACAGTTGCTGTAACTCATGGTTACTTTATGTTATTTGATGCTTTTATAAGGTAGCTCTCTCTGACATTTTCTGTACTGATTTTAAATATTTAAATAGCAGAACACAAGACTATAAAACTATTTATTACTTCAAAACTTCAACATTTGAGAATTTATGCTATCTTTGTAAGTTGATGTGGTGAAAATATCTGTGTAGCTGCATAGTGTTGCAAATGAAAAGATTAAGTACATCTGATTTTCCCCTATATTTTCTTATAATCTGTTTTCAGCAAAAGTTGAGACGATGCAGAGAGGAATCTCATACTGCTTAGGTTTCTGCTGCATGAAATGCAGCCAGGCAGTACTGTAAATGAGCAATAATTTGGTTTTCAGGTTTGTAGCATGTTTAGTAGACTGTCATAAGGGGATGCTATGCTCCTCTCCTGGTCCTGAGGAAACAATACTGAAGAAGCCGGGGTAGTCAAGGAAGAGGAGAGGAGTCATCCCTCTAATCTGGCAGCAGCCTCATAATTCAATTCAGGTAAAGTAATTTCCTGCAGAACACAAAAGTAATTTTGCTTGTAAAGCTATTAAAAGAAGAATTTACCAGTTATTCAACAGCAGAGTAAGTATTCCCAACCCTTGTCTGCTACATTGTAGAACAGCATTCTTGTTTTGATCAAATAATTTAAGAAATCCCTTTTGCTTAGAAAGTTATGATCAGATAACTTCAGATGGAAAAGCAGAAATTTAAAGAAGTGCAATAGCTGAAAACAAGGAGTTAGAAAGAAAAAAACCTATCAGTGCAAGATGATCTGCTTGGTATAGTAGTCTGAATCAGTCATCTGTAATGGGAATATTGCCAAGTGAAAAATACTAACTTTTATTCTGAAGCAAAGAACTACCTCTTGAATATGATAAGTAGCATATTATTTATCTATTATTTATATAAGGAAACATCTTTTTTTCTACTAAATGTGCAGAACTGTACACACATATGTGTGTATATTTGTACAGACCCAGAGGAAACCCAGAGGTCAGAAGTGTTTCACTGTGTTTACCCTGCTTTGTGGCATGTTTTCTTCTGAACAAGGACAACTTTCGAAGGGAAGTGGGGAGCAGAACTGTTGTCTGATGGCTGTGCTGAGTGAGAAATCAGTCCCACACCTTCCCCATGGAAGGGCCACCCCTAATTGTACAGGCTACTTATGGCAGGACTTTGTAGTTATGCAGGAAGCCAAAGTAGCTGGCATTTAGAAGCCAAGCATGCATCCTCTCTTCTAGAACCAACGAAATTTTGTTGTGCTAGAAGAGGTTTCCTTACCATCCTTTCTTTTATGGAGTTTGTAAGGAAACAAGAAGTTACAGCTTTACTTGAAAGGTTTCCCATACCTTCTGTATTGCACAGGAAGAATTTTGTCTTTCAAGGTTAATATGATGCTGGTCTTGTGCTTTTATAGGTTGAGTACTTGCAGGATGATAAACTCCCCTGAAGGGATCCTTCTGCCAGTCCCCGTGGAGCAGCACAGTAAGCGTGTGTCCTCCTTCCTTCGGGCCATCGTGGGCAGATGTGGGGTATAACAGGCATTCAAGGGCACACATGTGTGTTGAGCTATAGCTCTATGTTACAGCACGATATGCTCTTCCATCAGCATCCCAAAACACGGGAGCTGAGCAAGCTGCCTTCATCCTCTCGTGATGATGCGTTCTTACCTGTGTTGTAAGCGCTCTCACTGCCCACATATCTCTTCCATCATTTCACTCCCACTAATCCTTTCAGGCTCTGTGACTACTCCCTGCCTTTTTCTGTTTGTTCCTTTCTGGGTGTTATTTCATCTCTCTCATTCACTCTTCTTCTGACTTGTTTGCTTTTTCAGAGTTGTCTTTGCCTTTCCATTTCAAGAGAAATCAAAAATTCTGTCGGATTCAGTCCTACAGTCTGTCATACCACATTTTAACTCTGAGTGGCAGATTGAAGAAGTTTAAAGTGTCAGAACACTTTAGAGAATATTACGATGAAAAGTAAAAAAGTAAAATCCATCTAAGCGACACTTGCGCATTTCCCTGCTTACTTACACTACGCAGATATTTAAAGACGTTTTTTCAAAGGTTGTTTCATTTGTTTCTTACTTGTGACAATGTGCTTTTTCCTTGATTATCTTTTCTTCATCTTTGAGAGTATCCATGAGGAACCCAGTCATTGGTGGGAAATTAGAGATTAGATTTAATGATTTCTCTTTCATAATGAGCTCTTTTTGTGTGTTTTTCTCAAAGAACCAGTGACAACGGCTGGTCGAAGAGTTGACTAGGCATAGAAAATTTTTTTTTTCCAATGAAATTCATGTCAACATTTTCAAATAAATCAAAAGGGATAATGGATGACTGAATATTGCTGGAAATTTTTTGATGCGTAATGCATTCCTGAAATGGAGACTACAGTCTATGAAACAAATTGATTTAAAAATATACAATTGTATTCAAAATACATGTACAAATACATACAAGCGAGGATCACAGGAAACTACTGCAATGTCCATTTATGTACAATTTGCACCCTTGAAGGGTTGGTGTGCACTGTTTACATAATGATGTGCAGAGCTACGCCATGATATGAGAGCCTGATCGTTTGACCTTGAGGCATTTAACTATACACTGGCGTATACAGAAAACTCATCCAGAAGAATTTTAGAAAAACCTGAAATTGAGTTTACACCAAGGAACAAAGCTCTCCGATGAGCAGCAGCTCCCAGGGTTTATGAGCCCCTGCTATGCATCCAAAACCCTGGAAGCCCTGAATGTCTGTGGGAGTCCTGGCTCAGAGGCGGCTTCCCAGCAGCATGCATCATGCTCGGCTGGGAGGTAACAGGATCCTCAGGTCCCTGCCAAGGTGCTGCGGGAAGCCGGGGTCACCTGCAGCCCAGGGAGTGTGAGCGAGGGCACCCCAGATGAATTTCACCCACATTTCCATACCTTGATCAAATGAATGTATCCCTGTTTCCAAAGGTCTCCTGCAGGCTTGTGTTAAGGCACCCCGCTAATACCGGACACCACCTCCTGTGTCAGCTTTCGTGTAAGAGCAATTAATGCTTCTAAACTCAGAGTTTGTTATGAAAACCTTATACCTATGCCCCAAAAATACGTCCTCTGTTGAGCAGTCACAGTGTCTTCAGTAAGCCTGAAAATAACTACGGCACACAGGAACTCTGCTTTTGATTTGCTTTTTCTTTCCTCATGCCGCAGTACAGGTTGGGTGTGTATTCTGCTAATGCTGTCGCAGCAAAGGGCTTTAAGGATATAGCATCTTCCATCTCCAGTGTTTCGGGTGAGCGGTAATACTACCTGGGGGTAATACTACTGACCCAAAACATCTGAGATGGAAAATGCTATAGACCAGCATCTTTCCTCTCTGAGGAGAATCCCTTGGCAGGTTGTTCAGCTGGCCTGGAAACTGTTTAGGAAAAGACGCAACATGAATAAATAGAGGTAATGTTCTTTATCACTGATCACAAGGAGTGGGATGCTGAAGTATGCCTAGTCTGTTGCGACCCTCATCTACTAGCCTCCAAAGCTAATTAATCCACCTGTTTCTGAGACAGTCATTCCCTCATGATTTTGAACACACAGAATAAAACATCTTGTAAAATTCGTGCTTCCTGTGGCATGTGTCGTTTTTGTTTTCCAGTTAAGAAAGACCGACAAATTAGTTTCCAGAAGAAGAACCCTAAATGGATATAAAAGTCCATATTCTTCCCCTTTATTCTGAGGTTCAGAGTAGATGCTTCTAGCTTACTCTTTCTAGTGTCTTCTTGTTGGTATGGATTTCCAATGGAAAATGATGGTGTGGAACAGAGCCTGTAGAAATCATTTATCTACCTTCTACATTAAGCACTTTAATAAGCTGGTATGCAGATCCATTTCTGATTTAGTTTCATTAACGTACCAGAAAGCTGACCTGTATTTTGTTCTGTTACAGTATGAGTTCTTAGATGTGCAGTAGGCTTTCCGGGGCCACGCATGTTTTAATTAATGTAACACTTACTTCATAGGGATGTTCAGAGGCTTAATTAATTTGGTCTTTCACAGTCAGGTGGAAAACAATGAGTAATCACAAAATACTGCCAACAGTTATTTTGTCCAAAACTTGATGGCTGTGTCTATCAGGAAAAGGGCTTCGTTTTCTCAGAAATATAACGTGAGTACATGATACTGTAAGAGGGGAGTATTCTGTATATTAATAAATTCACTGCTACAAAAATAATTCTGCAACCGGAGCCCAGGCCCACATCTTTTCCACCGGAAACAGCCCCGTGACACTTGACTGGTATCAGCAGTAATATGTGTGGACAAGGCTGCAGGTTTTGCTTATTTAATAAAAGCGGACTGTCACATGCTGAGAAGGCCCGCTGTCCACATCCATCATTACCACCTCTTTGCAGCTCCTGTAATTAGAACTCACTGGGGACTGTTTACAAGCGCCGCTTCCTCACCGAGATCTACGTAACCTGCCATCCACTGAGATCTCCAGACTGCACAGCCTGCCTGGATGTGGGCAGCGGGCAGGATGATGCCTGTTTGGACTAAGTCAAAATGACATTTCTCTTAGCTGAATTCAGGTCAACCTGCACTTCAGGGTTAAGCCAAGCTGGAGGACAGTGAAAGTAGCAGTATTCCAGAGGAATTTCTAGTGAGTTTTTCTGTGCCTCCTCTCTTGTTGCAGCTGATGAAACCTTCTTAGACATCTTCAAGCATTCATCTGAATTAATAATATGATAAATGACATTTTAATGCAGGACCTATTTTCCTTAGTGAATATGCACGACGGTTCTCACTGTCTTGGTACATGTAGGAAGATAACCATATCCAGTATCTGCATAATCCTGTGGACCACCGCCTAACACCGGGTGGTTTGGGACGGGATAAAGAAGCCGCAAGAAAGACAAATCCAGTCCTTTACAAATTTCGTATGTAAAATATTGATCAAATGATAAAGGGGTATTACAACAATAAAAGAGTGGATGAGTCATTTTGTGCCTGGAATACATCACTGTTCAAATATTTTTAAAAAGTAGTTCTCCACATTTGCCACCATCGTAGCTTTGGAAAGTCACAGTCAGGTAGGAAAAAATAATGTAGCCCTCTCTGTTGTACTTTGGTAATTAAGGTTACCACAGCTGTCCTAACACTGCTTAGGGATGGGAACGGGGGTATGTCGGTTCTTCCTGAGTAGCAGACAAGGGTACTGACTGCCCTTGGTTACATCTCGTGTCACCTCCTGAGAGAAACAGATGAAAGGGACACCAGATCAGTGGCCTCCACGAGTATGGAGGAGTCCCTTTTCAATTTATTTTGGAATTATAGTTTCACTGAAAAGTTGTTTGACATGGGTAAGTAGAGAGATAAAATACCCTAGATTTTAGGGAAAATGTGTTGGTGAGCTATCTACTTAGTAATGCTTAGCCAGACATCAGAGAGGATTCGTAAAAAACACCTTCATCTGAACTGACTACACAGTACCTACATCCCTCTGATCTTCATAAGCTGGTGATCTGTCATTGACAGGGACTTAGATGTTCAAAGAAATGTAATAGAAATGTCATGTCATTCGAAAAGCTAAAAATCGTTATCTTCATTTTATTGTTTATGGTATACTTCAGTATGTTTTTTTGTGCAATTTACATATTAATTTTTATTTACATCGTGTTTCATTAATTTCAACAAAAATCAATGAAAAAGGCAGGATCTTCTGAAGCAGTATTCATAAGAGCAACAAAACTTTGTGTGATTTTCATAGCAGCTTTTTCTTCCTCTGGATAATATTGCATAATTCTTGTTAGGCATCACTGTGTTCAGCCAAAAAACCCTGAACTATAAATGGAAGAACAATGTGAAATCAGTACACTCAGAGGTGTCTCCTAAGAAACTCAGTCAATTTTGAGTTGTGAGGAAGGTTGACATTTTTGATACCCATGTCTAGCTCTGGTACTTTGTTTTTCTGGAACAGGCATGGGATTTGAGCATTCTTCTTTCTTCTACTTCCATCCAGCATGATGGGAACAGGCAAGATTCCCTTTTTCTTTGGCAGCTTTCACTACTTTTATGTTGGTGGTGTCTGGGCAAGGCTCCTAGGCTCCCCTATTTTCATTTTTCCTTGCACTTTTTTCCATCCTGGACCCTGTGCCAGTTTTCATCAAATTTGGTCTACTCTATTGACAGCAAAATATTCTATGTTTTTTGACTGAAAAAAATTCAAATGAAATATCTTTGATTTCTACCGTCAACTCCAGGCCAAATTGCTTCCTTCAATTATATTATAGGATACATTTCTCTGAGCCAACTCCTGCAGTTTCTCCACAAACCAAAAAGGGCTCGTTCATTCTGTGATTTTTTGTGAGTCTCGAGACACTTCAGAGGAAGACAACTACATGTCTGCTCTCTCTGTGCAGGTTATTTCATACTTCTATTACTCCAAGCTTTAAACTATGTTAATTGCTCTTCTCTGTGGCTATCAAGAGAGTCATTCTGCATTAGAGTTCATACAGGCTGTCTCACGCTTTCACTGAATCTCTCAAAGAAAGAACACTGAAATACAAGTTAAGTGTCGTCCGAAGAAGGGAATGTGCTAAAACTGACCCTGCCTCAGCCACTGCAAGCACTGCGATTTCTGAAATAATTGCAACACCATTCTCACAATGAATGATAGGCATAAAAACAATCAGCCGCCTAAGTAAGCAGCATAATATTTGAGTTAAAGCAGGCAGACAACATCTTAATGGAGAGATGTCCTCATGCACATGCTAGCAGGTCTTGAAGCCAGAGCCTCTCGTTACCTGCAGTGGCTGGTGACGACCCATCCGGTCTGATCCTGCTCCGTCCTCCAGCTGCCTGCCCTGAGGACCAGCAAGGGTTGAAAGGGTGATAAATAAATTAGTTTTTCAAAATGGACTTAAACGCTCTGCACTGAGCTTCATTACGTAAAGCATTTTCCACTCCTAAGCATCAACTGGAACAACAAATGATTTTGAACGAGAGCAGACGTTATGGGAAGGGTGGCCGGTTTTAGAGCTGCTCGGCCATTCCTCGTGCACGTCTTGGTTACCTGCCCCAAATTTAAGGTTTTGGTAGTGTCACACTTAGACAAACAGGGATTAATACATCATTAATAAAAATATACAATGGGATTAATTACACAAGTCTAGCAACTACAAAACAGTGTATTCAAATACTTTTTGTGTTTAAAACGGTCTGCTTAACAACATTGTTATGTCACTAATGTGAAATGACACTGTTATTGCATCTTAGATGCAGAGGTCATATAGTCATGACGGAGCACTTTTGCTGATAATACGGGGATTAGTCTACCATGAGGTCTTTTACAGCATTTGCCATCATTTACAGTACCTTCCCTCCTGCACATACGTAATCCCAGTAACAGCTGCAATAGCTGTTCTCCTTTTAGGATTAACCAAGGTTGGCAGTCAGTCACATTTTTTTCTATTTCATCAGCTTTAGTGCTGCTAACATTAAGCAGCTTTCATAATTTTTTTTTTTGAGAGATACATGAAGCTAAGAAAGTGCACTCATTTCTGCAATAAAAGCGGAAACAGCAGTCTATGCTGCTGGAAGACCACACTTGAAAAGTCAAACAGGAAATAATAATTGGGATTGCACTTATCTCTCTTTCTACAAAATGAAACAATTTCTCAATCTCTGTATCTTGGATGATGCTCAGTGGAGATTTTTCTTCTGAGAGCACATAGTGCAGAAATTATTTTCCCACCCATTTTCTGCAGATGCAACACTATTGATCAGAAGTAATAAAGATTGTGGGTGCTCTAACATCTTGACATATGCCCCTAAATATGTTGAATTTTCTAGATTAATTCCTAAAATTGTTATATTTATTACTCGATATTATGTCTTTTAATAAATATCCTATCATTACGATAAAAATGTTAAGGTAGAGGATTAGTGACTTGCAATTTCATATTTCTACAAAAATTTAAACATTTGCAGCCCCTCCTGTTCTATCAAGAAATAAAGTCTCTCTCATGTTTCTTACTTTCAGTGAGAATTTACAAGACCTTCACAGTTATAGAAAGTTTGGAGAAGAATAAACGTACTTAGAGAAAAAGCATAGGCTGGTGTCGTTAGCGGTGTTTGCAAAAGAGCACAGTCACAGGGACATTCTGGGGTTTGTGTTAATGTAAATATGGAATGATCTTTCTCCAACAATAACATGTAACTGTCCTTAGGCAAAGTACCCCCTTCAGAAGAGTCAATGACAATAAAAAAGAAGTTATGAAGTTAAGTTCCTTAATTTGTTTACAAAGTGCATCTTATTCCTACCAAATAAAAAAGGCATTAGCAAAATTTGAATTGCTCATTACAATATCCTGCGTGTAGTTAAATCTGGGCTTTACTATGTTTCATATGCAGTACGTCTCAGCTTAATTTAATCATGGGATAAAACGGTTGTATTCTTGAAAGATTCTTTTATATTGGTATTTATTTAATTATTGTGCTGTGTTAGGTATGCTGGTAAATTTGATTTCATTCACTGAATTTAATAAATAATTCTGTAGCGCTCATCTTTGAAAAATATTATGACCATATGTCCAGCTAAGATAATTGAAACAACATTTCCTACTTATGTGGCACTAATACCCTTCAGATAGGAAGCCATAAAATCTAATTGGAGTAACTGCCTAGTCATTCAGTAAATAAAAAGCAGTAAAACAGCACATCGCAGTAGACCTAATAGTCTGATGCATAGGAAGAGCGGTGTTACCATACTGCCTTTGTCTTCTAGATGTCTTAACATAAAGTGATCTGGATTCTCAAGTACATTACACTCCAAAATTTTGCGGTTTACTCTACTTGAATGTATATTCACACACATACGATCTGCTGCCGTATCATCTTTGCTCCCACTGGCACTCTCCATTTTTGCATTCTTGCTACATATATCTTTTTAGCACTGCATGTTCAGTTATAAAAGAATATTATGATTCTTGCTTACAGAAGCAAGAATTGCCTGATTTTACATTGAAATAAAAACAGCAATAATTTTAATTGTATTTAGAATGTGAAAAAAACCCCAACCCAACCATCAAGTCTGAGTTCACAGAGCAGGCAAATAGGCTGATAGGCTGCTCCCAGCTGGAGCCAAATACACTATCTTCCTTTGCAGCAGTTGAAAGCCTAACGCTATTCAGATGCAACTAGTCCATCTGATTCCAAAAAAAAAGAAAAAGTAAATATCTGTATTCTCTTTAGCCCCTCCCCAATCTCTTGAGCGATTAGAGGCTCATGTTGGTGATTCCCGTATGAGCGGTTCTTTCTGATCTTTCCTCCTGGGGGTTTCTCCATGGTCCCTGTCTGAGCCCAGCGGTGCTGTTGGGCTTGTGCTGGCGTTGGGGGAGCTTGGGGCTGGAGGAGCTCGTGGGTCCCACACCGGTGCCCAGCTACCCCCAGTTCCCACCGACCGACCCTCTGCCCCTGGACAGCACCTCACCTCTGCCTCTACTCCTGCCTGCTGGCCACCTACTTCTGTGCACAGCTGTGCTAAAAAACTCATGAGATTAAACGAGCCACTAATTTTCATTATCTTTTGTGGGTTTTTCCCTTGCATGACAGTCTCTGATTTACATTAGAGTCCACACAAAACCTGGGTCTGCCTCTGATCTGGCTGTGCTGTATCTACATGGTTTAATAACAGTGTGCTTTTCTGAATGTTGGATTTCTTTTACACAAAAGGGAGCCCACTCCTCATTTTGCTACTCAAATCTTCCAACTTCATAAATAAAAGCTTTCTTGAAATAACATGACAATGATTTAGCTGATAAATTTATAGAGGTCACTACTGGAATAAATGTTAAAAATTCCTATTTTTATTTTTGTTTTTACTGACTTTCTGGCTTGCTGAACTTTCCACAGAGAAAGAATTGCACTAATCTGCATTGATAAAATTACTGAAGAATAAAATACCAAAAAAAGTCCCAATAACCGGAAAGAGTAGAAACAAAGATACAAGTTCAGGACTGCACACACAGGAGTAGACAGGAGTGTCCTGTCTGTGCAGGACACAGGGATGCGATTGAGAAAAGTTGCAGTAAAGGGCAACTCCCAAGAAACCTGATTTTTGGAGTAGCCTGCCTTCCTGTTAGAAGTGCATCATCAATGAAAACTCGACATGGGAAAAGCCAAGGAGCTCTTCCACAAAAATCTTCCCTGTCTCCCTTTAAACCCTGTCTAGACATGATATGCATTATTTTCACACCGAGGGAATCCAGCCTGCACGCGCGCTGTGCGAACAGCCCATCTGTTCATCCCCATGCTAAACATAGCAAACCGGAGCCTGTCGTGCAGGGGCTGCCTTCAGAAACACATGGGTATGTGGCAGCTTTGCCAGGTCCCCGGAGAGTTTTCTGAGGTATGANGTATTGGCCTGCCCTCTAATTCTTACCCATAGGCTCTCCACTCGTTCTTCATCCACCCCTAGGCAGAGCTCGATACATTCCAGTTGCTCTCTGACATAAAGAGCAACTCCACCACCCCGTCTTGCTGGCCTGTCCTTCCTAAAAAGTACATAGCCATCCATGACTGCATTCCAGTCATGCAAAAAATTGTCACAGGCACCATGAACGCCCCTCATCGTCTTACTGTCATTTGGAGAAAATGCAGCGGAGGGTCTCGTTGGGCAGCGTCGGACACCAGGAGCCCATCGCTGGTGCTCTCCCTACGGCAACAGCAACCCCTAACCCACACCGGACCCTCACAAACCCATCCTCTGTCTGCAGCATTGCGTAACACCGCTGAAACTTGTAGCGACATATTTCTATGTGCCCTTCTCCTCCTTCCCACTGATGAGAACAGCATGAGCAGAAATGCCTCGAGATGCAACGAAGGGTTGGGGCAAGTCCTTTAGAAGACTGAAGGCACCAGCGGAGGACCGCAACACAACCTGCTTTATTGCTCCAGTCCTGGAGGTGCTGGCAACTGCTGGGCAAAGAGGGGCCTCCCATTGTGTCTTTTAAAAGTCAGCGCTAGCGGCTGCTCTGCAGGGAGCATGGGGACCACTTGAGTGCTGCTTCATCAGCCAGATGCCTAAAAACCAGGTGTCTCTGTCACTAACTTAAGACAGCAGTTGCTCTACTCCATTGCCTTCTATCCTACCTGCTAGACTGTTCTAACTTATTTCAATAATACTTACTCTAATATCCAGATGTTGACAGATGACACCACAGCATCGAAATATTTTCCAGTGCAAACGAATATAAAATAAGTCCATATCAATATTTGCTAAGAGTATGTTCCTTCTCCTCTTGCGAGAGGCTATAAAAAAACCCAAACCCTTATTCAATGCTGTACTGGTCTGGATTTTCCTTTTTTAAAAGACGGTGTATCAATAACAATATATTTTCATAAGTAACAAAATATCTTTAAACTCTTACTATAGCTGCGTAGAAGTATCTTAAGAGGGATAATCCTTTATATTGGAAAACATAGACTTTCCAATGTAACTCAAGGCTTTTCAGCTTAATATCTAAATGATTAGTTTTTCCTTAATTCTTATGTTTGGAAAAAGAGTTTCCACCACTCGATACAAGCAGTACAAAAATTTAGCATGAAAGAGAGACCAGCTCTATAGGTAATACAATTCATTGTTACAATTATTTACTTCAAACTTTTCTTACGCTCAGGCAGTCAGGATTTCCCGATCATCACTTCTCTCTCTTTTGTTCCAAACGTTGTCCAAAGCCAGTGGGATCTATTAAGAGAGCAACAAGGTGAGGGCATATTCCAGAAAGCTCAAGTGTGTGTGGTTCACCTAGGTCATTCCCTGACAAAAATTCAGAATACAATAGATATTGCCACATTTTATAACAATTTTCAGTTACTCTGTCTTCTCTGTGAATTCCCCTCAACAAGAGAAATACTGGCTTTTGGCTAGATTTCAGGTTCTCTGTTCACTTTTTATTGGGTTCTCTTTGCCATCAAAATATAGTTCTTCAGGGCTGGCAGCACAGCTCAGGCAGGGATAAAAAACAAAAGCACCCCTCCTCCTTTTCCAAGAGGCAAAGAAAGAAATTAAATCTGAGTGTCTGACTCCTCATGTCTGCTCTCACTTTTCATTTTTAAGGCAGTTGCTCTCAGGGCCTTCCTTGCCTCGTCCCACTACTGGCCATTACTTGTTATGCCTCTGCAGGGCGTTGTTACTGTGAAAGGAATATATATATATATATATATAAGGAGAATAAAGTAATATTTTTATATATCTCTATGTCTACCTTCTGTCTGAGAAGTAGGTTAAACCTTCTGTCAGCTGCAGAGGTCCACAGAGCCTAGAAATAAGTCTTGGAAAATGTACATACGTATTTATGTACATACACAAATAATTTTAACTCCTTATTTAAAACATTACTTCAGTGATTAATTCAGTTTTTAAATTGTATTTTCTATTCACAGACTTTCCTTGCAAGCTTTGGTACTCAATGGATCTGAGCTTCTAATCGTAGTTAACCTTCAGTTTGGCCGGTAGATTAGGCAATATGCTTACTTCTAGGATGTTCCTTTCCATCAGCAATGGATAAAGCATACACGGAGTTCCCTTCTGTTCAGCCTAGGAGGTTATATTTTGGAGGGAAGAAAGGAAATCCTTGGGGATCAGACTGGGCACAGAAATAAATTTGAAGCAGTCAGTTGCGGTGGATTTTGGACTTGGTTCTCCTCTGTCCAAACTGATGGCAAAATGCTGTCTGCCCTCCGAGCAGAGACGAGCGCTGTGATGTTGCCCGTGGTCGTGTTGCCCCTGGAGGAGTCACAAGGCAGATATATTTCAGACAGGAGGCTGATTTTCACACCATGTTTCCCAAAATGGGTGCTACCAGACAGGACTCTCACCTCTTCCAGAATGCAGTGCTGGTGAACTTCCAGATGTCGCTTTGGGATGGTTTTGCTGGTCCTTTGCACCAGAGCAGAGCTGAGAAGGGGTGCGCAGATGGTTGGTTGTGGGGTGTTTTGCCTTCCCCGGTGGAGCCACCCAGNGGACTCTCACCTCTTCCAGAATGCAGTGCTGGTGAACTTCCAGATGTCGCTTTGGGATGGTTTTGCTGGTCCTTTGCACCAGAGCAGAGCTGAGAAGGGGTGCGCAGATGGTTGGTTGTGGGGTGTTTTGCCTTCCCTGGTGGAGCCACCCAGCTGTCACGACATGATGATTTATCTCTACGGTGCCATGGAAGGATTTAAACTGATCTGTAGGCTGTTTTCTCGAGCTAAAATATTGCCTGTGTTCAGTGATATTTTGTTAAGGGCATTTTAGTGTTCTTACATCTTCGGCTCTTGCTTTTGACATATGTTTGTAGAAAACCACAGTCATTTTCTATTTGCAGAAGCATCAACAAAAAGGAAGGGACTGTCGTTTTGCGTTTTGCATCTTGACGTGATCAGCTCTGTGTTGTCCCCTGCACATCCATGCCACTTAACACAAGCAAAACACTAGAAGATTGCACTGATATGGAGAGGGCTGTCAAATGTGATTCTCTAACCATTTGCACTGCGATCAGCTTGTATGTGATCCCCCTCTGTACCTCCAGATGCTGATGATGACATGCACGACATACCTGCAGCTCTGCCTTTATGTATTACCACCAGCTGCCCTGCGTGCAAAACCTAGTGTGGAAACAACAGCATTTGCCATTTCTTGGACATCCACCTCATTTCTGCTGGCTATGGCTTTACATTTCTCCAGCCAACTGGAAATAAAGAACAATGTTGGGTGTTTCTGCCAAATGAGCTTTCAAGCCCTTGGACACCTGATGAAGTTCAACAAGGGCAAGTGCAGGGTCTTGCACCTGGGGAGGAACAACCCCATGTGCCGGTACAGGCTGGGGNTGAGGAGGAACTTCTTTACTGTGAGGGTAACAGAGCCCTGGCACAGGCTGCCCAGAGAGGCTGTGGAGTCTCCTTCTCTGGAGAGATTCAAACCCGCCTGGATGCATTCCTGTGCCCCCTGCTCTGGGGGCACCTGCTTTGGTGGGGGGGCTGGGGGATTCCCAGAGGGCCCTGCCAACCCCTGCCGTGCTGGGATTCTGTGATTCTGTGACATGGCTTTGACACCACAGCTACCATGCGAACAGTAAGTACAACAGCCTTCAGAAAAGGCTCTTGAGAGGTCTTGTGCATCTTGTCTTGGGGAAATTATCTGCAAATGTGCCAACATGCTCCCTGAATCACTTACAGTTTTTTCACCTGTGATCTTGTATTTCACTTGAAGGGCAACCTGCTGCCCCTGAGTTTTCCTGGGTGGATGTTGAACATGGAGTTGAAGGGGTCTTCTCAGCTGAAGGCAGAGGAACTCGCACACCTCCAGACATGGGGCCAGGTCCCCATTGTGCAGCAGTCAGTGCAGTGCTGCGGGGGAGCATTCATCACCCTAGGTACCCCCACATGGTTCCTCTCCTGCAGCAGCTCCTCAGCCCCACCAGCCTTTCCTGGATGAGGACAACAGATCATGCCTCAAGCGTGGCCGTTCAGATGGGATACGCAACACAAACACAGCCACTAATCCTCAGCACACTTCCTCTGAAGAGCAGGCACTGGGGTTTCCTGGAGACAAGAGCAAACACAAACCTCTTGGCAGCAGCATCTCATCGACCAGGGACTCACTGGCCCCCCTGCCCAGCTGCTTCTGCTGCAACATGCTAAGGAGGCAAGTTTTGCACACCTTTCAGGTCTTACTTTAATTTAAAGTGTTTTGCCTGCTCCCAGGGGACAGGATTTCTGGGAGGTTAGCAGTAGGCTTGTCTGTTTCTGCTGGCTGTTTTTCTGGTCTGCCCAGCAAGCCTGCAAAGCAGCTGCTGGGTGCACGGGGAGTTGGAGCCTGGTGCTGTTTGGGTTTGATGCTTGTTTCCTTGGCAATTGCTTCTGGAGCTCCAGCTGTCTGGGATTAAGGTTAGTATGACCAAATCAGAAGTTTGAAAAGACAAAGGGAGAGGAAGCTATCAGTTTCAGGGAAAAGCAGGCAGTCTGTGGCTTTCCTGAGTCTTTCAGTTGCTACTGTTGAAGGGGACAATTTGGTGCTGTTGTGGCACTGGGGTGGTGTTTATGCTAGAAGCCCCAGTCTGCAGCTCTGTTATTCTCTATACGTTTAAACCTTTTTTTTTTTTTTTTGCTAAGAAGCTTATATACGAAACTGCTGTTGCCTAAGCAGGTATTACAGATGTAGCACCAGCTCAGATATTTGAATTCCAGAAACCTCTTACCACTGCTTTTCTTACAGAATCATAACTGTGTGTGCTACCAAGCTTAATTTATGCATTCATAATTCACAAAGCAGTGCAAGCAGTGCTGTACAGACAGACAGAAGTATGCTGGTTATTTACTTGGATTTCTCATTAGCAAGGTTAGGGAAATGTTTATTGTCCAGTCTCTTATTAAACATCTACATAAGTTGCTACAGTACTGAAGTCACTGTAGACATTTATGGGCCGAAAGTGTTGGTTTTCATGACACTGACGCAAGCTTACTGGTTTTGAAAAAGTTATATCTGAATCACTGAAAAGATAATTTCTTCCTGGTGTATATGATTTCTAACTATGATTATTTGTCAGCTTTACCAGTCTGGATATTCTCCCCTTTGACATATATTGTCTGGTGCCAGTGAACACGTTTTGCTGCATTTACGCTACCCAATAAACCCTTTCTCTGCTGTTCTTTGAAAAGGAATGCTTCTGCAGGGTTGACAGCCCTGGGGACCCACAGCCTCGCTGCTTGCTGGCATGGCAGGCACAGCATGGAAAGCTGCACCTCTTCATCACCGTGTGGCCATCCCCGTCAACGTCCTCCACACAGAGAGGACTCAACCGGACAAAAGCAAAGGTCACTCCTCCTGAGTCTGAAATCAGAATTTTTCCTAGGAAATCAGCCCCGGATCCCCAGCCTGCTGGGTCTGGTGGTGTTTGTGAAGGCGTAGGCGGGAAAGTGCAAGTTTACACAGCATCCTGCTCTCAGAAGTGTCTAGAACATCTTGCAGGTGCCCTGAAAGCTCGCCTAAAACTCTCGAGCCTGTCACTTGAGTCCCAGTCCTCTGCACTGTGGGGCTAAGGACGAGGTTTGTGCTCCAGGCAGCGGCACGCAGAGGTACAGAGCGGCTGGTACCCCAGGTCCATGGCATGAACATCTCCTGGTCTCTGTGCACGTGAGTGCCGATGTCCAGACACTGAATGCACAAAAATGCAGAACGCCTCTGAGCCTTTGCTTTGCCAAGCCTTTTCGTACCCTCCTTTTGAGAAGCTTCCCAAAGGTCTGATGACTCCGCTGCACACATCTATATCTTCTGAGCATGCCTGCAGCCTGCATAAGGAAGACGCTGCCTCCAGAGAATCTCAGAGGATCCGTCTCAAATAAGAGAAGAAAGCCCTGGAAAGTGCCAGGATAGAGGGCCGAACATAGATCTTTTTGCGCGCGCTTTTCTTTCTGCACAGAAACTGTCACAGGAAGGTGATGGGGTGATGTTTTGCAAGCACGATTAAGTGACACATCATTGTGACGCACTTGTGGTTGGATTTCTTAGGACAGACGAGTTAAAACATTTGCAGGCAGCAGGCTCCTCAGGCTCAGGCAGGGCCACACAGCCATAGACTAGCAGAGCCAGCTAGTTAAAGCACTTGCAAGTATTAATTCTTTTTCTACCTTTGCCTTTGTAAATAGGGACTGAGACTGACCAAGGGAAAAGGGGAAAACACCTGCAATTACACAATTTTGTACTACTTGAGTCCACGTCCTGCACAATATCGCAGACTGATTTCTCTCAAAAGACTGTCTATTTGAAAATTTTCTGCATGCATTTGGTATCTCTACTTTTAGATGATTATAGGCATATGTGCCACCAGTTTTCTAGGCTGATAAAAACGTTAGGGGAATTATATCATTAATGTTAAAATTTTAAATGTGGCGGGCAAGCAATAAAATGTCAGGTTTTGGCTCCAGTTCTGGAGATTCAATCCCATATCAAAACATAGGTCGAGATCAATTGCTGAAGGCTGTGCCCTGTGTTTAGCCACCGCAAGATCGCTTGATGAAATGTGTTGTATGAGAAGTCCAGCCAGGCGCTCAGAGCAGCCCTTGGGGTTTTAAAACCTCGGAAAGCCGAAGCGAGCAAGCTAAGGGATGAACTGAGTACTACCAAGAAGCAGAACCTAAATCCTCCCCGCTTGAGGCCCCTGTCCAAGCCCCTGCCATAGCGTCGGTGCTGCCTGCATGGCGTGGTACAGAGCTGTACATCCCCTTACTGAGGGCATCCCCAAGCCCCCCAGACCATTCTCAGTTGCCTGTTCGGAGCCTCGTGGAGGCAGTGTGGGAAGGGCTTCGGCCACGCACCAGGCATGGTGCCCACTGCCCCTGGAGCACCGTTTTCAGTTTAACGGCAGAGATCACTGGCCGCTCTCCCAGTCTGAGCCATTTTCCCAGAAAGCTCTCTCTGATCCTAGTTTTTCCTGCTGTTAAATGGTCTACTGAACAGTACTCAGGGTACTCACTGTACTCACCATACTCAACAACTCTAAACCCAGCTCTGCATGGCGTCCCAGCTTGTCTGGGTTTTATTTGGTATGGGGAGAGACAGCTTGTGTTTCAGCCTGGTTTAAACAAAAATTCAGGACACAAATCAGAGCGCAGCAGCCGGCTGAGGAAGCCATTTGCTGAACTCCTCAGACTGTTGTCATTGCTTGGAAACCTCCTGTTCTGCAGATGTTATCAAGGAATTGCTAACAAGAGCACCAGGGTGATTTAATCCATGACAGACTCAATTAAGCGACGCTGACAAATCGTTATTGGGGATATGCTGCAAAACTTTTGTTATTGCTTTTCTCGAGGAACACGCCTGGGGTTAAACTCATCAAATATTTTCTGCTCACCTTCGCTCTGTGTTGCCCGCCCTTCACCCACGGCCTTTTCTCTGTGCTCTGCTGCTTTTTGAGAAACAATGTGGAAAAACAACTGAACGACCCCAAACCCCCCACTGTGGTTACTCCAGGGTGGCCATAAGCCCCCAGGAGCGTTGTGGTACAGGCATGGGATGGAGGAGGTCAGACCTTCCCTCTGCCGCTGTTTCAACCCGTCTGTCAGTGTTGCAGCCCTATGAGATAAAAAGCCATCAGCACAGACGGGTGCACTGCTGAAACTGTAGTTGTGCTGCGCTGCACTTACTTACAGTACTGCATTTCACTTTACTTTGCTGTACTTTTCATTTCCTGAGGAATGGTATGCGTCTTTGTTGTGTGCTGGTTATTTAAGAGAGTGTCTGTGCAACAGCTATGCAGTTTGGTGCCTATTTTATGGTCTCTTTTCTCTTCACCAGAAGACTTCATAATGACATATTTGATTAGCTAGCAGTAGAAATGAGATAAGTAAGCACTCCATAATACATAAAATAAATCAAGCTAATAATGGGGTTTAT
>VZSC01012870.1:19303-49869 GCA_013398225.1 Steatornis caripensis | reverse complement strand
TTGGACTAGATGATCTCTAGAGGTCCCTTCCAACCCCTACCATTCTGTGTTTCTGTGATTTCAATCATGCATGTACATTAAGACATATTTCTGTCATGGTTGATTTGAATAATTCCTAATTTAATTAATTGTTATTAAGAACACACCTAAAGAGCAGAAGCATTCTTTCATAGTATTTGCATTGTTTTTTAGATTAATATTTCATACTATATACTAGGAGTTTAATTTTTGAACAAATTAGTATGCTTATAGCAAAATTATATTAGAATTTTATTTTAAAGGGCTGGTTATAGCTTAAAACATTTTATAAAGGTTATTAATTTACTTGTGTATTTAATTGAGCAGCATATTTGGATTGTAACAAAATGATATGTTAAAGTGACAGATTTTTGTTTATCGATTCGGATATATGAATCAAGTCTTTAAAGCTCTTCTAGTTCTAAGAGTTTTGTTAGCTTGTTGAATTTTGTGCTATATGTCATCAAATACTGAGAGAATCAGCATAAATATGTTGTTCCTTTAAGCATTTAACTTTAAAAATACAGTCTCTTTTTATTAAAAAATTATGAGCCATATTTAGCTGCAAACCAATTAGAACTGAGTTCAATTGGACCTTGCCATAACTAGGCATTTATTCATTTTCAGACAAATTTCTATTCAGAATATTTTCCCCCTAAATAAATTAATAAAAATGATGCATCAAATTAAATAAAACAGGACATGAGTTAAATTGGCCTTAAACAAGTAAATCAATAGTTCATAAATAGATTTTATTTTCAGTATGTTTCTTTTCTTTTTCAAATATGTGAGAAAGATATTACCTACTGGTTTCAGTAGGCAATTTAAGACAATTGGTTTAAACATAAAGGGATTAACTATCAGTGGTGAGTTTTCCCTTTTTACTCATAAATAATATCTGAAAAATTCTTGGGGAGTGTCCAGAGATATGAGTTACCTCTTTGCTTCCTTCTCCTGCAGTACCTAGGGTCAGTTTGTTCTTGATCAGTATGTGAGAGAACATGCAACATGCTAAAGAATTCCCCAAGAACACTACTTCATGAGCCCAAGGCTTTGCACCCCTGGCACCTCAGCTCCTCATTTCCATAAGTTATAACCAGATAGCTGAATATTCAGTCTATTATCTACGTATACCCACCACCAGAATCAGAGATATTACTCCAAATATACACATTCTTCAGATTAGCTGTATTCACATCCAGCACTTTTAGGGTGAATATAGCAAAAAAAAAAAGATTAGTTTTTATTTAAATTTGGTAATGAGTTTAGTAAGAAAAATGCAATAATAAAACACATTTCTACATGGATGCTTAACAGCATCAATCATTCCCACCTTCCTAGAAGCCTCTCTCCTATCTCCAAGTCATGCTCATGTGAAGAAAAAAATTCCCCGGTGGATCTGGGGAAATAAGCGACAATGTTTTGATTGAAGCTACCACTGAAGGCAACTCTCATCACAGCCATCCAAGGGATATCTAGAGACCTTTTGATTTTCTTTCCAATGCAAATGAATTATTTCAGCGTTTGTAAAGGAACCTGCAGGACCTTTCCTCTCACCTACAACTTTTGGGACACTGCTGTATCACAGCTTTAACTAATTCTTAGAATTTGGGAAAGCAGAAATTATGAGTTCCTAGGTTTCTTTGGGTTTGTATTTCCCTTGGTGACAGTTTCTGGGTGGATGTTTCTTAAATGGATATTCCATTTAATCTTATTTTCTCTTCAAAATTCTGCCATGGCCTTGAGTGCAAGAGGCTCTGCAGATTCCTCTATGACTGGGATTTAGCTGCTGATGCTCAAGGCTAGCTATAATATGAAACTCCTGTGTAACTGGATCAGATTTCTGTTAACAGAGCTGTGTGAGAATGAGGTGTGAGAAGTCTTGTGTGGGTCTTGTCCTACCCCCTTCCTAGGCTTCAGAGTTGCATTTGAGCTTGAATGGTTGTTCTGACCTGCTGACTTAATTACCTGCTTTGACATTGGACCTCATTGCTATGGTTTTGTCTGGCAATCAGAGAGCTGTTGGCTGACCCTTGTCATCATCAGGCCTACTCTACTCTTCTTGTTCAGATGCTGTGGGTCTGTGTTGCTGTTGCTGAGGGCATTGCCCTGATTCCCTTGCTGTCATTCTTGGCTCCTGGGTCCCCAGCCCTTCTGGAACAGCCCACTCCTGCTGGTCCCAAGCAACGTCAACTGAACTGAAAGTATAAATATTTCTTCCTTTTCCTCACAATAATGTGAATCCTGTGAAAGTCCTCATCACTTTTTAACAAAATGCAAAATGTCTTACAAATTCAGATAGTATACTGCAGATGTCTTTTTTTTTTTTTTTTTCCTAACAGACAATCCTGGTATATTTCTAAAACTGGGCTCTTTTTGAGGGGGAGGGAGGATTTTTTCTGTGTGGTTTTTTTGGGGTGTTGGGGTTTTTTTTCGGGGCAGGGTGTGGTGTGGGGTGTGCTCTTTATGTTGTGTTACATTTAACACCAAGAATTCAAACTAATGTTTTAAAAAAATAAATTAACAAACAAGAGTGAAACTTGTAAATCCTGCTCAATGAAACTGTGGACCACACTAATTATAATTTGGAAGCCAGTTTTATGTGGAATAACTTCATTAAAGCCACCCCACTAAAGCCACTCCATTCACTCAAGTAGGTTTGCTCAGATAGAAAATTTAACTGATGGTAGAACTCATAGCATTTTTCGTTCTTAGTAACATAAAATAAAGTGCTTTAAACATGAGTCTTATTACTGAATTCACTCAGAAGTTGTATACAATCATAGCAATGGTATTTAAAACAGGAAAACAAATTGACATGATTTTAACAATAAGTATTATCATAATAATTATATCTGAGTGAGTAGAGAAAAACATGCTTAAAGTGCTGTCATAGTTTAATCACTTATTCTCTCTGACTGTATCCACACTAATTTTATTCTCATTTATGAAAATATTTTGATGATGTGAATCTCCATAGAAAATAAAGTTCATGTCCTAGATTTATGATGCAACAAAATATTTCTGTGAAAGAATTAATTTCATTTATAAGGAGGTTCAGTGACAGTTTTTGAAGGCTATAGTATCCTATGAAGAAGCAGATAAAAATACAGCAAGTCTTATGTGATGAATCAGATCTATCAGACACTTGCTATGATCAGTTTGTTAGGACTACTCAAATGGCTCAAGAATCTTAACAGAAAACAACCACAAAGTCATTTGATCTAAGTTAGCAATGTAAAAACCTGAAATTATATTCTCAAGAAATTAAAGAACATAAAGCAAATGACAAAAATCCAAAAGAATTACTTTATATTGTGAACTCAAAAGTCTGAATTGTATTCATTTAAAAGTCTAAGTAGTTTTCAAATATAAAACAATATGCAAAAAATCACAATCTTTTTATGGACAATTGGTAAATAATGAAAGAACTGAATTTGGAAAATTATCCATGGTGCACTGATGTCCCTGTTGCCTCCTTCTTGCAAATTCTGGACAATATTTGGTGTTAGAAAAAAAGATGTTTATTAGTGGGAGGCCAAATCCAGCAGCCTGACAGAGGTAAAGTTGCTGCAGCTCGATGTCCACCGGTCCAACCAGTAGCAAGGCTGAGCATACACACACCATACATGTATATTCAGTACATATATACACCACCACACATCAGCCACACTGATCAACACAGACAGACACAACTTTCACACAAAACCAAACAGCACCAGTGACTTTATCCTGATCCCATCCAGGGCTGGACTCGACAGAGGTCTGTTAGTAGGAAACACATATCTATCTATATATATGTATATATTTTATATATACATAAACATATAAATGCACATAAACATATGCATATGTATATACATACGTATATGTAAAATGTGCAACCCTCCAGCATCTGGGCTCAGATACCTGGTTAAACCAGTATCTAATCCTTTTTATCCCAGTCTCCCCAGTTGCTGGCACCTGCATATAAAAACTCCCAGGGCAAGAGGCTCACACACAGATACACACAGACTTGGTGGATTTCCCAACAGCTGTCCTTGAGCAAGCAGTCCATTCAGTACTCCATTCTGGATTCTTGCTCTTCCCAGTTAGTTCACATCTAGACACACACACACACACACACACCGCTGCAGACAGACATGCAAGCAGATCTCTTAATCAACCCCCAGACCCCACGGTCTCCAGCAACTGGTCAGGACTCCCTTCATCCCTCTGATAACCAGACTCTCCTATGGTCTGTACCTTAGAGGAAAACACATTTCCCCTGGCTCCCAGGCCATCTCACATACTTGCTAGCTAGTCCAGTTTGTCTTCACTAGTGTTGACTTGCTTAAACACCTGGACTCGCTCCAGGTGCTAACACCACCAATACGTAAACCTTTGACCACTGGTCTGACTCCAGTCACTAACAGTCAGACCACAAGACATACATGTGCACACAGAAGAGAGAGACCTTTGACCAGGAAAATAATTAGATATGGAATTTAATAAGACAATGAGCCTTTTGTCTATCAATCAGGTAGCTGTGTAGTCAGCAGAATGCAATGTAGGACACACAAAGAGACGGAAAAGCATACAGCAGTTATTGTGTCAGATGCAGCAACATAACCAAATGAAAGAGATTCTAAAATAAAAAGAAATTAAAAGGCATTTTAACAATACAGAAATGTAAGAAACTCATAAAATTAGTGTGTTGCAGGGATGTCAATCTTGTATCAGATACACAAAGGAAAAAAATGAAGAGAATAATAAAACACAAATAGTTTTTCAGAGAACTGTACAAATAGCTTCATTAGATCATCAGGTAGGAGAAGAGGGATTCCAGTTTCATCCCCAGCTAGACAAATTCCCTTTTCAATTTCAATTTATCCTGCTGGTGTTTTTCTGAAGTTTAGAATACCTGCTGATTTAATCTACTCTTGCAGCTTGGTGCTTAGCTGAGTTCCAGATGCTGTAGTACCTGTATTTGATCCTCCTAAACGGAACCTTACATTGAGTATTGAAATGTTCCTTGGCGCAATAGACAAGGATAACTATATGACTCAGAACAGAATTAATGATGGGATACAGTGGCCAGAGATTTCCCTGAATTAGATAATAAGAACATTCACCATTATTTTGTCCTCTTCAAATCTCTGCTTTTCTTTCTTATCCATCCCCCTACCATGCTAAGAAGTTTTGAGAAAAATGAGAGTTAAAGTTATATATGTATGAAGATTTTTTTCCCATCTTACATAGTTTATTTCATGCATTACAGATATAAACCAGAATTAATCTAAAAGAACTCTCAGTCTAAAAAAAATATTTTTTTTTTTTTAAGAGTAATAATGGGTTTTATACAGCTCTTCTTATAGGTAAATTTTTCTGAGCTCCTATACCTAAAATTGTTGTTGGGTCACATACCAGAAAACTATCATTTTTTTCTAATATTTATTTAAAAATCAAAAATTAAATGTGCATACCATAATCTACTTGAATATCAACTCGCATAAGTACTTTCCTATAAAGCACATAGCATCACACTCCTTTTCTTTTTTGACAACAATGGTATTTTTTTCTACTCTTGAAAAGTTTGTGTCCCTAGTCATTCATTGCTTATTATCATTTCTACATATGCTTTGTGTTAAGAGTAGCCAACCTTTCCATCAACCAGCACAAGAATCATAGTCATTCCAAGTCCAGCATTACAAAAGAATCGCGGAAGTCTATCCAGGTAATTTCATCTTCCCTGTGGCGTCTGTTGCTTCTCCCCTTTTTCATTAAGCAAGAACAATGTCTTATCTTTTTTCAGTATAGATGGTATTCCCAGAGTTTAATTTACATCAAAAAAGCACTAGTCACCTCATCCCTACAGAATTCTGAAAATTAGCTAAAACCAGCAAGGAGTAAGCAAGTCCAGACAAGATTTTGCAGTATTAGGTCAGTACAAAGCTCGTATCCTTTTAGTAGTAATGAGAAAAATCATATCTACTAGGCTACAACAAAAAGTGGCTGGAGATGGGACTCAATTTGGAATCAATTCTCTTCCGTAGTGTAAAGCTGTATAGTTTAAAAAAAGATAGCAACGCATGAACACTGAATCTTCAATCATCTACTCTGCTGAAGTGTCATCTAGCTTATGTTATGTATTGGCTCCAAGTACCTGTGAAGAAGACAAGCTATGAGAAAGAAACCTAGCAGTTAGTAATTTGGGTGTGAGTCAATAATCACAGAATCACAGAATAGTAGGGGTTGGAAGGGACCCCTGGAGGTCATGCAGTCCAACCCCCATGCTGCAGCAGATGCACCTAGAGCAGGTTATACAGGAACGCATCAAGGCAGGTTCTGAGTATCTCCGGAGAAGGAGACTCCACAACCTCCCTGAGCAGCCTGTTCCAGGGCTCTGTCACCCTCACAGTAAAGAAGTACCTCCTTATTTTCAGATGGAACTTCCTGTGTTCCAGTTTGTGCACATTGCCCCATGTCCTGTCGCTGGGCACCACCAAAAAGAGTCTGGACCCATCCTCTTGACACCCTCCCTTTAGATATTTATAAGCATTGATCAGACCCCTTCTCATTCTTCTCTTATCCAGGTTAAACAGATCCATGTCTCTCAGCCTTTCCTCATAGGAGAGATGCCCCACTTCCCTCATCATCTTCGTAACCCTCTGCTAGACTCTCTCCAGTAGTTCCCTGTCTTTCTTGAACTGGGGAGCCCAGAACTGGACACATTACTGCAGATGTGGCCTCAGCAAAGCAGAGTACAGGGGGAGGATCACCTCCCTCAACCTGCTGGCCACACTCTTCTTAATGCACCCTAGGATGCCATTGGCTTTTCTGGCCACAAGGGCACATTGCTGATTTATGGTTAACCTATATGTGTCACCCACTTCTGGGTGACCAACCCACCAATAATGGTCATCCACTAATAATGGTCACCCACTTGGGCCAAGGAGATATCCCTAGTGCACCTTTGTTTATCAGTAAAGGTAAAGTAGTGTGTACTGTTTACCTGAACCTTAAATCACCTGTTTGCCCCATTACTCTGCAAATATGCTGTAATTAGAAAGTGTCATGGAAAGCATGGGATGCACTTCACTCACGAGAAAGAAGCAGCAATATACTTTATTGCTATAAAACAGTGATTTAACAAATTTCAGTGGTAAATGTGACTGGTTTAACAAGATTGAATGACAAGATACACTTGATTATTTACTGCTTAAAGGACAGGGTCAGACAAAACTGTTAGGGAGATCTTCCTGTTGAGTCACGAGGCTCAGAGAGGACCCCGTTGGGTTCTAAACTCCTTCTCAGAGAGGTGCAGCTGGATCCATACTTAGTCTCAGACTTGGTCAATGGTTTATGTCTAAAAGATTATAACAAAAGATTATATATGCACAATCAATCCTTTATATCACTTAGCTAAGATTACAAAGTTTCCAATTACAAAGTCTCCCAATTCACTTAAGGAGTATTTGACATGATAAGGATTCCCTGAACTTCAAGGAGTAACCTTGAGAGGCATCTACTCCAGGGGAGATCCTGATGTGCAGCCCGTGCCGTGCAGGACAGTTCAACAGGCTCTNGGGAGCCCAGAACTGGACACATTACTGCAGATGTGGCCTCAGCAAAGCAGAGTACAGGGGGAGGATCACCTCCCTCAACCTGCTGGCCACACTCTTCTTAATGCACCCTAGGATGCCATTGGCTTTTCTGGCCACAAGGGCACATTGCTGATTTATGGTTAACCTATATGTGTCACCCACTTCTGGGTGACCAACCCACCAGTAATGGTCATCCACTAATAATGGTCACCCACTTGGGCCAAGGAGATATCCCTAGTGCACCTTTGTTTATCAGTAAAGGTAAAGTAGTGTGTACTGTTTACCTGAACCTTAAATCACCTGTTTGCCCCATTACTCTGCAAATATGCTGTAATTAGAAAGTGTCATGGAAAGCATGGGATGCACTTCACTCACGAGAAAGAAGCAGCAATATACTTTATTGCTATAAAACAGTGATTTAACAAATTTCAGTGGTAAATGTGACTGGTTTAACAAGATTGAATGACAAGATACACTTGATTATTTACTGCTTAAAGGACAGGGTCAGACAAAACTGTTAGGGAGATCTTCCTGTTGAGTCACGAGGCTCAGAGAGGACCCCGTTGGGTTCTAAACTCCTTCTCAGAGAGGTGCAGCTGGATCCATACTTAGTCTCAGACTTGGTCAATGGTTTATGTCTAAAAGATTATAACAAAAGATTATATATGCACAATCAATCCTTTATATCACTTAGCTAAGATTACAAAGTTTCCAATTACAAAGTCTCCCAATTCACTTAAGGAGTATTTGACATGATAAGGATTCCCTGAACTTCAAGGAGTAACCTTGAGAGGCATCTACTCCAGGGGAGATCCTGATGTGCAGCCCGTGCCGTGCAGGACAGTTCAACAGGCTCTGGGCTGTCCACTATCTACAGAGTAAGATGATTGCCTTATAGTCATAGTTGCATACCAGCAAGTCCTCTGGGTCACTGCCCAGACAGTAGCCCTTGGTTACTGTGTTGCCATCCATCTCCTCCAAGTCCAACTTAACTTGGATGCAGCCATTTCAACCACCACTGCTTGTTACTTCTGAAGAAGAGGAGAGGAGTACACCGCCATGTCACGACCGTTTTTCTTACATCTTGTGAGAATTGCTTTCATCTGGTTCTTATGGTAGGATATTATTTTGAAATATCTTTTGGTATTTCATGATATCTGCTGTTTATATGTTGGCCAAACAACCTTACCTCAGCAAGTGCTGAGGTATAATACAAGATCTGCAAACTGAGGAATTGGAAGCAAACCGCGTTATACTTAGGGATCTGGGGACTATTTTATGGGGTTTTCTTTGTTTTGATTTCTTTTTACTTTGCATATTGTTTTGGATATTGCTCTGTTCTTGTCCTATAGATTGATTGTCCATTTCCAGCTAGAGTGCATGCAGTAGGCTGCAGGAGAACACCTTCGGTTTAGTTTCATTGAAAACAAATTCATTTCATGTGGTCTGAGACTGCTCTTTGTTGCAAACTAAAGTGCACTAAAAGTACGTTATCTTTTTGATTTGAATCAGCAATGAATTTTTGAAACAGTTCTTCCAGTTCTCCGCTTACTAAGCTTTGATTTGCATCAAGAAAAGTCTTAAAACTACAGCCTGGTTCCTTTATATTGAAAGCATACTGTTAACAGACCTTCAGTTCACAGGGCAAGACTAGAGTTAAATTAAAAAACTCCATGACCTTGAACAACCTCCATGAAGTAAAACTTCCAAAACATTTGTGGTATTTACGTTAGATCCTCAGCTGCAACTATTCTGTTCTGCAGACTGACCCCTAGGTGCCCCACATTATTTGCTAATATATATGTTTTATACATGGGGTCTCCTGGGAGATTCGTTTGAAAAGCACACTCTGTATTGGAACTAAAACACTATGCAGGCACACACTTCATGTCCTACTCAGCATGGTCTAAGGTATGTTTACAATTACAGCATTGTATCTGTCTCAGATTTATAGTAGATGTACAAGAAGGTATTAGGAATTTTGAGAGGACTTTTGTGCCTACTTATAGTAGTGTTTGAACTTTATATGAGACTTTAGTCATCACCTTTGTATGCTTACAGAAAAAGCTGAAAGTAATGGAAAAAGTTATATTTTAATCTGGACATAAGGGTTGAACTAAAGTGATTTTTAAGCCTTTTAGTAGAGTTTTAAGAATGGTGCCCTATCTATTTTCCTGAATAGATTCTTAGTTATTTATTGTTACTTCACTGAACAATATAATTGGCTCTAGAAAGGTGAAAATGTGATATTATTCTATTCCACTTAGCACTCCTTATTATTCTATTCCACTTTTTGACTCATAAAACACCACCTGCCCTAGAAAACAGATGTCTATTGTGCTGAACTATGCTGTGTGAAGAATCATCACACTGAAATAACTTGCTGCCTTACTGATGATGGTTCTAACACATTATTAGAAAATGTATCTAGTTTCCACACAATAATGACATTGTGTGTGTGGTTTGTCTCATGGTCTACTAGAAAACATGCACACCTTGCAAATCCAGAAAGAAAGGCAAGATATGAAGAATGTAGCTTAATTAAACTGCAGCTTAATTATCTGATCTCCTGTAGGAAATACACAACAAAAATTCATATAGACCATTTCACCATTCATTCTCTATTAGCCTCCACGTATTTGGGAAAGACAACTGCTTTCTTGTTATACCAGATGTAGAATACCCCAACCTCTTTTAAAGAATGACTTCCTCTGTGGATTCTCAAGGAATCAAACCTCTGCAAATAAAAGATAGCACTACTTGACATCTGCCAAAAAAAGGGCACATACAATTAATTGGTTATCCTTCCTTCTCAAGCACAGCTGGTACTTTGACAACTCTCCTCTCATATGAACCAAAAATCCGTCTGCTGCTTTGTCAAAATCCATCTGCTCTCTACTATCAGTCCTAAATACCCAGTGCGACACTTTTTGATAGGTAATCTTCCAACCTTCTTATTTGCATTCAAATATTGCTACTTGCTCTTTCACACATCTGCCTTTGCTCTCTGACAGAATCCTACAGACTCCATCTACGCCCTTCATATATGCCATCCAAGTAAATGTCTGATGTACATGCTAAAACCTATTTCCTGATACATAAACTGTTTAAAAGATCAATCCCTTCAAAATCCCAAAATTCTGATCAATATACGACTTATTCCATAGGCTGCCTTGTGCTTGACTGTGAAAGAAGCATAAGCAGTGCCAAAACCAAATTGTTTCCATAAACTCAGACCTTCAGGCACTTCAGACCTTCAGAGCTTAGATCTTGTTGGCCTGAGAAAACTATTATTTGGTTTTAATAGTGCATGATGCTATAAGCTGAAAAGTCTCTCATGTTTCTATTCTCAGTGAGTCAGCAATTTAACTAAGTGATACTACTTTGGATGTTCACATTTTCTTGGAATGTCTAATACTGTTGAGAAGCAGATCAAATGTGTCTATCATCTATCCTGCCAGCCATAAGCCCATCTAAGTCTTTGGTTTGTCTTTTTTGTTTCCTACATTGTTTCTGTATCCGTACGATAAATTTTATAATAGTGACCAACACTGAGATTAGGCAAAAGCTGATGAGGATAAAATGTTATGTTATAAAAGAATGAGTTAGAAATAAGGCAGAGAAAAGCAATTTAGGTTTTGTATACATGCAAAGGAGTGGAACAGTAGAACAAATGAAGCCGTTGGGTAGAAAAATTTACTACTTGGAGTACATTTATACCTCCTTAAAAATTTTAATGTAATACTTTAAAAATCTACTATGAACATACCTCCCTTGCCTGTTACTTCATAGCAATGTAGGAGATGTCCCTCATGTCTTGAGCCAACAGATATAATAAATCACAGTTTTAGCAGATATTAACCTAGTCAGGATGTGATCTGATCTACTTTAATGACAATGTCTTTTATCTTTTCTCTTAAATACGACAGTCCTAGCAGGTTCTTAGTTAGGCAGTTCCAAAAAAAGCTGAGAAATATTGAAAATTCTCAATGAGTTCTAAAAGTATTTCTTCTTTCTGTAGACAATGAAAAATGGTTACTGAAAAAACAAAATAGACTATGAAAATATTAAAGTTCATCTATAATTTTCTATGCCATAACTAACTGCAAACACTATCTGCATGGAAGAATTGCAAATGAGGAAGAAAAAGGGTTTTTAAATATAATTAATTCTTACTTAAAATTATGTTTAACGTTTATCTAGCTCAGGCTGCTTATTACTAACATTGATAATAAATCACAATTTTTCTGTTAGAAGCAATCATGAAGAAGAAGCATTAAGAGTTAAAAGGTTCACACACCCACTCAAGTGTACACAAAGACAGTACACTGTGAGTGCAGAGATATTGGGGTCTATGTACATGTGGTTTGTTACAATATTGTAAAATCATCATGGAATCATAAAACACCAGGTCGAAAGGGACATCAAGGATCATCTGGTCCAATCTTTTTTGGCAAAAGCACGTTCTAGTCAACATGGCTCAGCACACCATCCAGCTATATCTTAAAAATATCCAATGTTGGGGAATCTGCCACTTCCCTGGGAAGATTATTCCAATGGCTGATTGTCCTCATTGTGAAAAATATTCCTCTTATGTCCAATTGAAATCTCCCCAGGAGTAACTTGTGTATATACATAATCTGTATAATTCCTTGGTTAATTCCTTAGAAGTTCCTGTTCTAAGAGAACTCACTTGTGACCTGGAAGTCAAGCACATTGCTGTATTATACTTTTCCATTCTAACAGTAGTTGTATTTTTAATGGGAATGACTGTGTTTTTCGTAGCAAACTGTTTATTCAAATACATTTCAATTTTTTTTCTGACTGTGAAAGGTACAAAATTATATGCTCTAAAAACTTATTGAGCACTGGAAATTATACAAAGGATACTTTAGGCCAGCTTGTGATCTCCTTGCTTGAATCGTTCACGATGCAAGCAGTCCTACTAACTGAATGATTTTATCCAGCCAAAGATAAAGATCTTTCTGAATAAGTATGTGAAGTCCTTTATTGCACAACAGATTAGATTATAAATTAGTTCAGATTTTTTTGCATTAATTCTTTAATTGTTAATAGCACAATTTGCCATCTTAATCACATTATATTCAGTTATTGGTTTCATAACAATCAAGATTGGGTATTTAGTTTCTGCTGGAGAGAAAGTTTGGAAAAATTAAAGACTGACTTTGCAGATAAAGATACAGGGTATATTTGTTATTCAGTAGTCAAAGTCAATGCTTTCCTTGCCATTCATCTGATTCTGTGTTATCCTCCAGTTCAATCCTTATTCACCCAGAATAATTGATTTGGAAAGAAAGTGTTTCTTCTATGTCTGCAGTAGACTGTCTATGCAGATCAAAGTTTTAGTGTCAGATATTTTATTTACACAGGCTGAGAATATTCTGTAATTAACTACCTTTGGTCTAATATTGGAAACAGAGCAGAGCATCTTGCTGTCAATGAACTGATACAATTGAAAGAGAAAGAAAGAATGAGGTCTGGGGGAATACTGGAAGTGAAAGCCTTTTGTAGATGGCAATACTTATCTGTCACCATTAACTGACTTCTGTTGAAGAGAGTGAGATAATATCTATTTTTGTTATGCCCCATGGATGTTTTAGCTGTATCCAATCTCAAGAGGCTGCAGATGAGTCCAGCAGTATGAACCTAAAAATATTTATACTCAGAAATAAGTGATGCTCGTATTGATTTTTTAGTTTGACCTCTGATTGTGACGTGTAAATGTTACAGCTTAACAGGTATTATTTATAAGGAAAGAGGAATTGAAGCTAGACCAATGGTTAATGGATTGATAATTGAGTGTTGGATTATTAAGGATAATTATAACTATGACATATTTAGAGTACATAATCAGTTATCATATTTTTTCTATTTTTTGAACTATATTAGTAATATTCGGTATAGATACTATCTAGTTTTAATGAGCTGTGGGAATACAAATTTTTCTTTTCCTTTTGTTTTATTTCATAATAATATCTTGAATTACTCTAGTAAATAAGTTTATTAAGCAAGAGAGATCATATTTATTACATTTCTTCTGTCTAATATATAAGTTCTTTTTAAACTCTAACATGTTTTGCTCTGTGACATAAACATCATTCTAGCACTTCTAATAGTTACTTTTATTCATGTTACATCTCTCTTTAGCTGATATTTTTCATATAACTGATGTCAAGTTACTAAGCTGCTGTTCCAGGATGTCTTTGGAGTTCTCTTAAATCATTTGCCATTGGCTATGAAAGTTCATTGGCTAATTCCTTTAGCATTTTCTGATGGATTTAATCTGGCCCTGCTGATTCAAAACATTAATTTGGTCCAGGTATTTTCTCATTTGTTCTCTAGCAGTGTTGATGTCTGTTCTTGTATGTTGTTCATCTACTCCCAGCATAATTAATCATTTCACACAAGAGTCCTTTTGAGTGAACTGAAGCAGTGCAAGTACTTAGAAATTCTACTAGTTTTCCCCTCCAGTGTATTTCCTTTCTGATAATTAGCACCCTTATGTTTCCTTTTATCTTCCCTTTTTCTCTGAAGTATCTAAATAATTGGTTTTGTTTCCTTATCTATCACAAAAATATATTACTACTGAAGTTTGCTTATGCACATTATTTTTTACTTCTTATACTGACTGCTTACCCCTGCAATAAAATGTTGCAGTGGCAACAAATTCCCATCTCTGCATGTTGTAGAACTTCTACCTCCAGAGCAGATTCATTTCTCATTTTCCATTTGTTTAATTTCTGGAACTTCTACCTAATGTGATTCAATTGGCATATTGACAAATTTCAAATCTTGTAGAACAAAATTCTGAAGGTCTTTAAGCCACCTGGTACTAAAGGCAAAGTACTGGTTCAGGGATTTTCATGAGTTGTGAATAGAAAAGCAGTGGACTGAATGTAATGCGGGTACTGGCTTTGACATGGATTCAAGACAACTATAACAGAAAACCCAAACAGAAAGAGATGGAGGCTTCAGCATCAGTGGACTATTCAGTCTTCTACGAGATAGTTTTAGGGGAGACAGAAATGTTGTAGTTATGTCATACAAGGGACACCTAAGATACAACTCAATATAGTGAAATAGCAATAATAAAGGTAAAAATAATAGAGCTTCATATTTTAAAACCTGTGATATAGCAATAGTCCCTGGACTTTTCAAGTTAGCGAAAATAAGAACAAGAAAGCAGAATAAAACTGAACAAGAAGTGTTAACAGATAAAATGCCACCACTGACATGAAAACTAAAGAGAAGGAAGTATACTTATTAGGAATGCAATCTTTGGTTAGAATGACAACTGAAGAGGCTGCTCTTCTCTGAGCATTGATCTGATTTATATATTTGCATTTGGAAGATGAAATATCCTCTTTGCTATTCACCATACGTGAAACTGTTGTACTGCAGTGTATAACAAGAGTACTGAACAGGCTTTTTTGAGTTTATTAAAAATAATAAATCTTTTGATAGAATAATGAATAGCTGTTATTTTAGACACTTATCCATCTTAGATTCATTTAATCTACAAAAAGAGACTAAAGTGTCAAGGAGGAAAACATATTTAAAAAATCACTTTACCGACTGTTTATAATTATCAGTAGTGCTAAACGTGGTGTTTGGTCTGTTTGTGGATTGAATCTTTTGAGTGTCACAGAAGAAAGGGATCACAAGTCTTTGTTAAATGAGTATCTCTTATTCCCTGCTGAGTATGTCCAACTCTCTCATTCACCAGAACACAAGCTGTGTAAATATTTTTACTTTTGCCTCTTACTCAAGAACATAGCTACAGGGGGTGTAAGTGAAAAATATTGCTGCTCAAGTTATCTTTTCCTCCATTTTACCAGTTAGAGGAAAGGATACAGCCAGAAAGAGACATGTAATACAAATCAATTTCTGGCTTCATGACTGGTGCTATCATGAAGGTTTTAGCTTTTATGACAACAGGACATTCTTCAATGACTGTAGCCTGCTTGGGAGGGATGACATCCACCTCTCTAGAAGAGGTAAGGGAATCTTTGGCAGCAGGATGGCCAATTTGGTGAGACAGGCTTTAAACTGAAAGACTTGGGGGGTGGGTTCCAAAATGGCAACGCTCATGCTGTTGCAACCAGCTGGGGAAAAAGCCAGGCCAACCAGAGCAACGACAAATGTTCCTCAGCTGCCTCCCAAGATGTGTACCACAAGACCAACCAACTTGAATGTATGTATACCAATGCATGCAGCCTACGGAAAAACCAGGAGGAACTGGAGCTCTGTCTCCATTCAGAAAGTTATGATATCATAGGAATACCTGAAATATGGTGGGACAACTCACATGACTGGAGGATCACAATGGATGGCTATAGGCTGTTTCATAAAGACAGGTAGGGAAGAAGACATGGAGGAGTCATGCTCTGTGTTATGGAGAACCTTGAATAGATAGAATTCAACCACAGCAATTGTGGAAGCGCTATCAAATGCGTCTGGGTCAGGATCAGAAGGGTCATCTCCAAGGGAGATCTTACAGTAGGCATCTGCTACTGACCTCCAAACCAAGATGATAAGGCCAATGGAGTGATACTTGAGTCACTTCAGCAAGTTTTGGGTCAAGAGAACCTGGTTCTTATGGGTTGTCCTGGGTTCAGCTAGGGTAGAACTAATTTTCACAAGAAAGCTTGGAGGGGGATAGCCGACCCAAACTAGCCAAACAGGTATTTGATACCATTGACTTCATGCCTGGTATATAAACTGGGGGGGCTGGCCGGGTAAGGGAAGGACGTGAGGCATCTCCAGTTCCTTGTTCCAGGTGGTGAGCAATTGTACTGTGCATCACCCATTTGTATTTTCTCTAGTTAGTATTGTTATTGTTATTCTTCTCTTCCGTGTGTGTGTGTGTTGTTGCATTAAACTGTCCTTATCTCAACCCATGAGGTCCTGCCCTTTCACTTCTGATTCTCCTCCCCATCCTGGTGGCGGGGGGGGGTGAGGGGTGGAGGCAGCGAGCAAGTGGCTGTGTTGTTCTTTCTTGCCGGCTGGGCTCAAACCACGACATGGGTGATTTCAACTACCAAAACATTTGTTGGAAGAACAATACAGCAGCTCACACACCATCCATGAAGTCCCTGGAGTGCATAGAGGACTGCTTCCTCATACAAATGTTAGATGTGCCAACCAGAAATGAGGCTTTGTAGTATCTCACTTAGTGATATCCTTGTCTGCAGTGATGACAATGTTGTGGAGTTTGGAATTAAAATGAAGACAAAGGTTTTAGATTTTCGAAGACCAAACTTCAGCTCACTCCGAGCTCAGTTGGGAGGGATTTTGTGGAAAACTTTCATTAAGGATAAAGGAGCTAGCCAATGCTAAGAGTTTTTCAAGAACACTTCCCTGGAAGCACAAAACCAGTTCATCTCCTTTAACAGTAAGGGAAGTAGGCAGAGCAAGAGATCTCCTTGGCTTAATTATGAGCTTCTGAGTCTGCTCAAAATGAAAAGAGAAACATACCAGAGATTGAAAAGCAAACAAATACCCATTGAAAACTACAAAGACATTACCAGGGTGTGCAGAAATGTAGTTAGAAAAGCAAAAGCTCAGCTCAAATTGAAATTAACCTGAGATGTCAAAAACTACAAGAAAGACTCTTCAGGTACGTAAACACAAGCAGAAATAGAAGGAAATTACTAGCTCAGGAGAGGTAAATTAGTCACCAACAATTCTGAAAAGGCAGAAGTTCTCATCACTTTCTTCACCTTGGTTTTTACCAACGTTATTAGTCACCTGGCCATGGGAACAAAAATCCAGGTCGATGCAAACAGAGACCCACCATCAGTGAAGGAAGAGTTGGTATGCAAACTATTACAGGAGCTTGACCCCTACAAATTGATGGGCCCAGATATCATCCACCCGAGGGTGTTAAAGGAGCTGGCTGACATTGTTGCGAGGCCACTCTCCATAATCTTGGAGAAGTCATGGAGATCCCAGAAGGCTGGAATAAAGCTAATGTCACCCCCATCTACAAGAAGGATTTAAAGGAGGATCCAGGAAATTATAGATCCATCATTCTTACTTCAGTCCTGAGGAAAGTTATGGAGTGAATCCTCTTGGGGGCTATCACGACTCATATGAAACACATGACTCAGAAAAGACAATATGGATTCACCAAGGGCAAATTGTGCTTGACAAACCTGATTGCATTCTATGACAGAGTAACCTACTCAGCTGATGTCACGGACATTGTCTACAGAATTTCTTCAAGGCTTTTGGTATGGTTCTGCACTCATGCAGAAACTAAACTGAGAAAAAAAATATCGCATGTTGTTGTAGGAAACTATTTCATGTATAGGTGTTAACTTTCCTGTCATTTCTTCAACATTAATGACAAAATAGTTTTAAGAGGAGTATTGGTTTGTTCAAGTATAGCAATATGTAGTATTTTCTCCATGTTTTCTGGGCCACAAAGAGTTCATTGTGTAGCTTGGGTTTGCTGTAGTCGAGTGTAATTTTTTGTCTAGTTTCATTCAGTATGATGCTATGATGGATTGCAAAGACGATGGACAGATAACTTTTTAAAAATCTTATATCCTTGATAGAAGTTTGAGAATAGTCTACTCTTCATGCACAAATGCATTTACAACTTGTACCTTGGACACTGATAAGAGATGAATTCTGTTACACTGTGAAAATGATGTCTGCTCATCTGTGAAAACCTGACTGTGGCAAGTGATCTGTACGATGTAGGAAGGGTTGCTGTAAATTCATAGTACCATCAAATATATATATAGTTTAAAAAAATACAGTGATACTTCAGAGAAAGATTGCCTTTCTTAGACTCTGACTGCTTAGAAGATGGAACATTTTTGCTAAATACTTCATTAACCTTGTTTAGTCATACTCTCCCTGAGCAACACTAGCCAACCATGGAAAGATTCTACTGGTGACAAAACTTCAGCATGATGACAAAAGAACTTTATCTTGCAGTATATTGAAAATGCATGATAATGAAAAGGTACAGACTGATATGACAGTTACCATACCTTTATCACAGATTGCTTCAGTTCCAGATTTAGTGGGAATTCATTACACTAATGACAGTCAATCAGCAGTTAGTCTGCTTTAGCTCTGCCATTTTTCCTCCTCAGTCATTCATCCCTTGAATATGTTTCTTAAATATTTGTATTGGATTACGATGTAAGCTCTTTCAGGCAGCTACCATAATTTGGCTTTGTATTTTTGAATATGTTAAGCGTCTAGAGCAACAATGTCCAACTTTTTAGGAAACACCAAAATCATGTAGTAAATAAATACTAAAACAACATTTTCTATTCTTAGTACCACATTAGGGCATTTAGGATACTTCTTTATTTTCTTTGAATGTTATGGCAACATTATGGGGACTTTCTAATTCTGATGAGGGTTGTACTTTAGGATATTACTATTTTTATTGAAATTATTACATATTTTAGCTTGCTGTGTATTTCATTTCAGTTTTGTGTTACACATACCTTTTAACAAAAATAAATTCCTAAGGTGTTGCTGCCTTAAAAGTATGAAGTACACTTTGACACATGTTATTATTTATTCTACTTTTAAAAGATCTCATACTATTATCTGTAAGTAGTTATGGTGAGTTTAAGTACATCGAGTCACTAATTCTGGTGTAAATAATGGCATATTGCCACAATAACTCATAAGATCTATGCTATTAAGATTGCATTGTCTTGTAAAGTTACCTAGCTAATAAATAACAACTATGTCACACAAAACTATAGTTAGTAGGTTCCATGTAAGTCATCATAACAATTACTATTATTTCATCTATTTGCAGATGATATACGTGAAGTTGAGTATCTGTAAAATCAGGAATAGATCAACTCGCAGGTCACATCATACTCATGTTCAATTTTCTTTCGTAGTATCGATGAGTTTTGTTAGTAACCCTGAGCCCATCTTGTTGTTCAGTGATGAGTGTCTAGAGCAAAATGTAAATCTTTTTAGTTAATATATAGCATTGTTAGAAAAGACCTAGTCTTACTGAACTCAATAGCAATATTCTTTCTTCATCAGTTCTTTATAGTGATACCTGCTCTTCTCAGAATTTAGGTGTATTCTATTCTATGAAGATGAGTAAATAAATACATTCTTGTAAACCTTTATTATAACTATGTTCTCTAAATTAGGAGTGAACCTGGAGCATTTCTTTTTTTTGTTAATCTATAGCTCCATTTCAGTTTTCAGAGATCTGAATCTGTAAAAGTTGTCACAGATCAGTTCTGATGTTGTAAATGTAATGGACTTGAATTGCTGAGCTGTGTTTTTTTTCAAGAAGAGGACTCAAAATGCAGTACAATATAATTACTCTTCTTAGTTGTCTTTCAGTTCTACTTTCTACTTCTAAAAAGTCTCTACCCAACAACTCACTCTGTCTTGATGTCATGTTGTATATATATTCACATGTATTGTACACTCTATTTCTCAGGCACTGTAATTTCAGTATATTTCTTCTTTCTCAAATGTTTCAAGCTATTCCTTAAGCTTCAGTCATAGCATATCTCACTGGAAAAATGGGTAATGTTTGTTATTAATATTAACCAATATTTCCTGCCTTAAAATTAGGGATTTAATCCATACTCTTTCAATACTTGGAGGAAGCAGCAATTTCTAGATATTCATTATATCCTAAAATAAATGAGATAGATAAATTCCAGCCTGAATGTCTACCTATCTCATGAACATACTCTTTAAAGGGGAAGGGAAGAAAAAAAAGTTATCTTTTTGAGGATTTTTGAGCATACCTTCTTAAAAGAGTTTCTACCAACTGAACTTGTTCCCTACTGTTCCTTGTATGTCACTTTTATATATCAATATCGAGAAATTGCCTAACTATAATGCAATATGTTTAAGATATGTTTAAGAACATCTCTGCGGAGAAGGACCTGGGAGTGCTGGTGGACAACAAGCTCACCATGAGCCAGCAGTGTGCCCTTGCGGCCAGGAAGGCAAATGGCATCCTAGGGTGCATTAAGAAGAGTGTGGCCAGCAGGTCGAGGGAGGTGATCCTCCCCCTCTACTCTGCCCTGGTGAGGCCGCATCTGGAGTACTGTGTCCAGTTCTGGGCTCCCCAGTTCAAGAGAGACAGGGAACTACTGGAGAGAGTCCAGCGGAGGGCCACAAAGTTGATTAGGGGAGTGGAGCATCTCTCTTATGAGGAAAGGCTGAGAGAGCTGGGTCTGTTCAGCCTGGAAAAGAGAAGGCTGAGAGGAGATCTGATCAATGCTCACAAATATCTAAAGGGTGGATGTCAAGAGGATGGGGTCAGACTCTTCTCAGTGGTGCCCAGCGACAGGACAAGGGGCAATGGGCACAAACTGGAACACAGGAAGTTCCACCTGAACATGAGGAGGAACTTCTTTACTGTGAGGGTAGCAGAGCACTGGAACAGGCTGCCCAGGGAGGTTGTGGAGTCTCCTTCTCTGGAGATATTCAAAACCCGCCTGGATGCATTCCTGTGCAAGCTGCTCTAGTCAAACCTGCTTTAGCCGGGGGGGTTGGACTAGATGATCTCTAGAGGTCCCTTCCAACCCTACCATTCTATGATTTTATGATTCTATGATATGAAGTAGAGCTTCCAAATAATTCATTAGAGACTAAATAAAGTAATTAAGATGTATCAGACAATAATTTAGTTGAATTCTACTTTAATCCACTTTGTGTGAATAATTTTGTAACAATTGCAATCAAACTTTAAATTTCATGCTTACGATTGCATCGATATAATGTATGGTATGTATGAGATTTGTCAAAAGCTACTTAGAAAATCTCTACAGTGTTAGAATAGCTTCTCCCATATACTGATAATACTATGATGTCCTCAAGAATAGCTATTAACCACTTGAGAAAGCTAGTAAAACTCTAGAATTATTTATGTAGTTTTATCTTGTAGCAACATAATAGTGAACACTGACTAACAGTGTATGTTAACTACAGGAGGAAGAAAGGAGACAGGCAGAGAAGATTTGAATATTATTTTAAAATTTTATTAGGAGCTAAATACCAGAGACAGAAAGACAGAAAAAATATCTATCTTTTTACTAAAAGTTTCTTACATTAATTTCACTGATCTTTGTAATTTGGCAAAAGTAGTTTACTGAAAATACCATACGTGAAAAAACAGTATCAAAAGCTGTTCTGTTAACTCTATAGCATTCAGATTTTTATTATATTTATTTAAGATGTTTAAATTTTATTTTAGCAAAGAAACTGTAGGGAACCACATATGACTGAAATGGAAGGAGCATCTATCTGTGTTATAGGGCACAATAAAATGGAGCTGTTTCTTTTTTGTGTATGTGCAAAATAGTTAATGTGACCTCATAATCAAAAAAAAAAAAAAAAGACAAAACAGCCCAATAAGAGAAGAGTTTCCTAAAAATAATCTGAGAGAAAAAACTGGATGTTAACTGCATAGCTGATAGTATTCCAGTGGCCAAGAAAGTTTCTGGGCACTGGTTATTGATAATGTATTTGAAGTAAATAGATCATCTAGTTTTTCTTGTTTCTATTAATTGTAAAGATATCCCTTTGTGATCCTAGCCATGCAAAGTTAAAAGACACTACTTTAAAAATCTAAAGAAATTAATACTGTGGCACTTATGTGGTGACAATTAGTTATCTTAAATATTTTTCTATCCAAGCATCACTTTTAATTCTCAGACTATTTTTGTTTGTTTGTTTGTTTTATTGAGACATTGATCTTCTTCGGGCACAGGGTCAGGCAGAAGATAACAATTTGGGGTTTTAAAGCAAAACAGAGAAAAACAATCACAACACAAAATGCTTTTTCGTTAACCTGGCCTCAAAATACATATATGCCCTTTCCTCTGGAAGAAAAAAACACAAAGCAACTCTAGATCCTTGAGCTGGGAAACAACACAGTCTATTTTCCATTCTTATTTCCAATAATCTTACTTATTACTCAGAATAAATTTTTCTAGTTCTGTTTTTAAAGGCACTGGAGAAAATTATATCTTCTCCCTTGGACCTTCTCTTTGGAAGGCTATTCAGGTAGTGTTCTCATAAATGTAGTAACAGATTTCCTCTTCAGCCTACTTCTAAAAATTTCTGAGGGTTAGCCCAATCCATGTTAATGATAGATTGCCTGAGTAAATTTTATGTTCATGTGTCAACATTTAGAAAAGTTCAGTGACACAGTATATCATTTGTTCCTTTCTGATAAATCAACAAAAGCCAGTTATGTAGCTGGAACGTCCACTTAGAAGAAGGAAAATGTTTTAACTTTGGTTTGAAAGAGAAGATGATCTCTGAGGGGATGAATGATTTACATAAGAATAAAAATACAGGCAGTTAGTGAAAATGCTGATTTATATTTTTATATTGCAAAACATTTTTGAAACTACACTTACAGTTTTACCCTTACATTTTTTTGACAACTACTCAAACTCACAAAAGTCCCTGAAGTTTTTAGTTTTCCTTTCTTCATGTAGAAACTCCTCGAACTGATGGCAAATAAAATTAGTCCATTAATGAAATGCGACCACTAATCTGACAGTTCCAGTAATTTACCTCTTAGCCAACGAAGATGTGCTAAAAAAGAAATAACTAGGATAAAACATACTATCTTGTGTGTCATTTAAATATTACCTTGTAGAAAATATTATCTTATTGAAAAGGTTGCCTCATTCATCTCCATATCATCTCAGCATTCTTACAGGAACTAGGAGCTAAGGCTGATACAACCGTTTTTAAATTTCTTCTATTTTTTGATGTCTTTTCTTCGTAATGGGATCACAGCCTCAGTCATCGTTTGGCAGCTGTTTTCTTTCAAGGGATTTTTACTTAAAATGCATTTTTTAAAAATATTATAATTTTACTGCTCAATGAATCTCGCAATAACAACATTTTAGCATCTATCCACCATGGCAGATGGCAAACTAATGAGGCCTGCTGTAGCTGCATACTGATATGTTCTGTACATAACACTTCTGTGCTCCAAAGGGAGGTCAAAGAGTAGCTTTTATTTATATTCTTTGTTGTATTTGATCGTTGAAAATCACAAGACAGATTATTAGAAAAAACACTTTATGCACCTTTTAATTAGACTTACTAATGTTTATTGCATGTGATCAACCTACAGAGTTCAAAACAGACAGTCCATATTTCGGTGTTGTTTAGCTTGCATTTTTAAAAAATAAGTAGTACTATACCAAGGTGGCTTTTTCCTTCTATTTAAAATTCACCTTAGAATCAAAGCTAAATATCTTTTTGTTATGCATGTTTTCAAGTTGTTTTACTAAAGCTAATATTTTACTTTTGTTAGCTTTTAGATATTAAAGACAGGTACATAGTTAATATTCTACCTATTTTTTTTTTGTTTCAGGGCACTAGTGAATATTTTCCCCCACCATCTCTCAGGATTCTGTATGTTTCCTTAATGCCAATACCAGATAATTTTCATTAAATCTAGTGGAGGCTAATCTAGTACAACTTCATATTTTAGTGACTTTATGAAAAACAAGGTAAAACATTCATGAAAAATCATGAGTCTGGTAATAAGTACAATTCACATGACCTCAGTCAAGGCGTGTAATACAAATATGTGATCTTCATTCCTTGACAGAGACAGGAAAGCAGAAGAAATGTAAGATAGAGGAACTGACTGACTGTTCTAGATTATTCATCCTATCCAGTTTAAAACAATATCTCTATTACTCTGAAGTTTTTGCCTAGGAGAAAAGCCTAAGTAAATAACCAACACTCTACCTATAAAAGCAGATTCTCTTTCTCTATTTTACATTGATTTTAGTTGTTGGGTTTTTTTTTTCCTCGTAGGTATACTTCAGACTAATTGAACCAAGACCAGAGAATCTAGTTCTAGGTAAGTAAAACTTTACCTTTAATATTTCAGAAGCTTTTCTAAATCAATTCCATGATCATATTAATAATTGGAAGCTATCCCTGGGAATCCGAGTAATCTCATTAAATTAGGGTCAAAGATTAAAATATTGGAAAGTAAATTGCTCTCAAGTATATAGCCTGAAGTAATATTGGAAGTAATCAAGTAAAGACAATAACAACTTTCATTCTAAGACTCTGTTCTTCACTGATTGCCAGTGCCATGCTGTGTTTCTGTGTCAATAACATATTACTGAGGCCACCGTATTTTACAAAAAGAAGAGGCTTGAAGTAATAAATTTTAAAACATCAGTAATCTCTATCTGACCTTCATATATACGTCAACTATCACTTTTTGGCTCTTCTGGCAAATTTCTTTTTTTATCTATTGCTTACAGGAGATAGCTGTAGACTTGGAGAAATACTCTCATTAACTCTTATCACTATTCTTAAAATATATTTAACCATTTTAATAATTTTATTATTATTCAAATGTTAGTATAGATTTTCTTCCTGTAAATGCTTAAGGTCTAATGTTGCTCCCAGTGTGATCATTTTAGACTCACGTAATATTACTAATTTCATTGCATTTAGGCTTTTTTGTACCCTAGTATGAAAGGACTTGAAGAATATTGTACTATGATATTAAAAACTACTTTATTTTAGATTTGCTTTATGATTTAATACAGATAAAAACATCTTGGCACAGCAGCAGGATTTCAAATATCACCTTAGCCTAGAGGTAAAATGTTACAATTATATATACTTTTTGTCTTTTTTTTTAGAACCTGCTTTTCTTTCAGGTGAAGAGGTGTTTTGAAATGTCCTGGCTGAAGTAGCTCATCATTTAAGAAAATTAGCAGTTAAAGGGGTAAAAGAAAATAATGGGCTATTCATCTGTGCTCACTCCTTCACTGACATATTAAAAAATCTTGAATATCCATATTCTCACCTTTACCTTTTCCTGTCATCCATTGGCTATAGTAAAAGATAAAGCAAGCAGACTTCTTACAGAGTCAAAATCACTATTACTGTGCAGTAGTTATAGACATCATCTATAAATATGCAAGTGATTTATTCCTTTATTGAACAAAATTAGAGGACTGTGAATCTTGCTTTTAATGTAAGTTGGTTAGTCTTCAGCCACATCATCTTTTTTTCAGAAAATGGAAGCACAAAAACCTTTCAGGAATCAGAAAGGCTTTGAATACCACTGTTCCTGAGTGCATGCTTATAGATCTTAGTAGCAGTGCTTAAATGAGTGCTTTCTTAAGTGGAGTAACAGTACATACTTATTCTTACCAGCCTGATTTTCTATGTTTATCCTACATATTATTTAAGAGATATTTAATTTTTCTACTCAGCACGAGGAGCTTTTAAGAACATCATTAAATACTATGTAATCTGCTCATTATCTTAATAATCTGTCATAGAATGAAAATTATAGTCAGAAGCTGCTCAATCAGTGTATTTCTAGAAAATTCATGCAGGAAATCAATGTTAAACAAGTATTTGCCTTCAATTAGGAATGTGTGATTTTCTTTTACAGCCTATCGTTTAAAAATAAATATTGAACAGTAAATGGAAATTGCAAAGTCATCTTGTATACTGGTTGTCTGATAGCGCTTCATTTAAAAAATATGCTTTTACATCTCTAGATGGTGCTATATGTACCTCCACTGGGTGAAGAAATATAAGCAATTTTAATATAAAATTATAGAAATCCTAAGTAAGACAAAACAACTAGAACCATACAAATTACTGTGGAAAAGCTTTTTCTCCTTCTGCTGTAAGCCATGAAACGTGTTGCCAGGTGATTATGCTCATGAGAAAGTTAATCCTGTGCTGTATTAAGTAGGAATCACAAACAAGTACTATAGAAAGACAACATACATTTTCTTAGAAAGTGTTGGACTAATTCCTTGTCAGAAGTAAACTGCAGAAGCTCTTTTTTCACTCAGTATTATTATACACAATATTTACTGTTCTCCCTATACATTTATACCTATGTATTCCTTGTCCTGTTAATTTGTTTTTGAAAGCAGCTTGAAATAACACGTTCATTTGTGTTGAACTGCCATATCTATGAGCTCCTTCATGGATAGGTAGTACATGAGATTTTAATACCTATACATTCATAATTTAAAAAAAAAATCTGGAAAAGATAATGTTTAGTAAGGAGCAATGATTCTTTTCTAGTGGAATTGGATTGATATGTAAATCAACAGTTTGTGACTACCTTGCAGGTAATTCCTTATATTTCTTATAGGAAGTCTCAGAGCCAACATTACACATTTCTATTGGTATAATGTTTCCTGAATCCAAAGAAAGTTTGTAGATACATAGGCATCATAATTTGACTAAAGAAATTAATGGAGAAATATCTTCATGATTAGGGCTGTTAATGGAATACTCTTGACTATCACACTATAATTAAAAGGAAATAAGGCAAAGAATGATAAGAAAGTGTTTAACAGTATGAACATATTTTACGTTTCTGTACCTGAATCCATATTATGGTCATCTTTATTCCAGATAATAAGTGACAACAGTACAAGGATGCCTCTTGAGTACCATTTACCTTTATTAAGCACCACGGATGGAAGCTGACTGACCATAGTTCATCCACTGTAGATTTTCTTTGCTCATAGGTGATTCCAGTTGTGTAGCTGCTCTCAATCTTTTGCCTCCTGTGTTTCAATACTCATATTTGTATCATGCCTTGATGGAAAGCTTATGGAAACGGGTCGTGTGAATGTTTCCTTTGCTACACCAAATTTTAGATGCTCCAGACCTATTTTTCATGTCTTTCAGCAGAAAAATAAATCTAGTCTGCTTTCAAATACAGTGCATTAAAAAACTAGTCACATCTTTATCCAATTAACAGTCCTGGATTGTGCCAACAGGAAAAGCATATTGTGAAATACAGTTTAAACACTGTAAGCTGTCCAGTGTAAGCTTCTGAGAGAGAAGTAGACATAAGAAAAACTAATGCTCATTTCAATCATGATATTTAAAAAAAGGTTTTGATGGCTGTAACATATGAGTTTAAGCATCCAGTCCAACATTAATTCCAGAATGAGAGCAGAAACCTATTGTGCACATTAGATGGAGAGGATTATCGTTCCTTTTTCAGTCACAAGAAGCAATAGATTTATTTGAAACTTTCTTTCAGCCCAGTCACCCAAGCCACTTCCCTACTTTAACTTACGGTGAAATTACCAACAGAAGAGGAAGTGACCAGGGAGAAATATTGAAGTGACCGTATGCAATTTAACTAATTTGCACAAGCAAGTAAATTCACACTTCTTTTCAAAGCTGGAACAATTCTTTTCCAGAGGTGTCATAACAATAGCTCATCTTCTAGAAAGAACTGTAGATTAACATTTGCATGTCTTCATAGCAATCCATGCTGAATTTTTCAAAAATTATCTTCTAATATCATTTCAGTAGAAAAAGAATATTTTCTATCAGATTCTTGAAAGCAAACAGGGTGTTGTGAAAACACATAGATATTTTTGTGAAAAAAATAAAGGATAAATCTTATAATGACAGCTACATCCCATCCCTGGAATCTTACCAGACTTTGCAGGATATTTTGGATGTGACTACAAAGCAAAATCAATATGTGCACTTTGGTTAAATCCCAGTGATGTTAAGAGAAATGTCTCTCCAATTTAGTCTTCAACTTAAGAATTCAGGATGAGACAAAGAAACAGGAAGTCTTTTGTGAATGCCAGGAACACTACTGGATATGGAATCCTTTTTTTGTTGTTCTTGTTGTTGAAAAGTGCTTTTGAATTAAGACTTGGAAGGTGAAAGGAAAAAGAAAAAAGAAAAAGAGAATTTCAACTAAAAGGTTTCATATTTGAAAAGCTGTGGAGAACGGAAGAGGTGCCTGAGAATTGGAGGAAAGCCAGTGGCACTCCAATCTTCAAAATGGGCAAGACAGAGGACCTGGGAAACTACAGACCAGTTCAGTCCCACCTCCATCCCTGGCAAAATGATGGAACAGCTCATTCTGGAAGTCATCTCCAAGCATATGGAGGAGAAGACGACTATCAGAGGTAGTCAACACAGCTTCACCAAGGGGAAATCCTGCTTGACCAATCTGATAACCTTCTGCACTGCCATGACTGGCTGGGTAGATGAAGGGAGACCAGTGGATGTTGTCCATCTAGACTTCAGCAAGGCTTTTGATACTGTCTCCCACAACATCCTCATAGGTAAGCTAAGGAAGCATGGGCTAGGTGATGGACAGTGAGGTAGAATGAGAACTGGCTGAATGGCAGAGCTCAGAAGGTTGTGACCAGTGCTGCAGAGTCTAGTTGGAGGCCTGTGACTAGCAGTGTTCCCCAAGGGTCAGTCGTGGGTTCAGTCCTGTTCAACTTATTCATCAACAACCTGGATGAAGTGACAGAGTGTACCCTCAGCAAATTTGCTGATAGTACAAAGCTGGGGGGAGCAGCTGACTCACCAGAAGGCTGAACTGGGTGGAGAGGAACCTGATGAAGTTCAACAAGGGGTCCTGCACCTGGGGAGGAATAACCCCATGCATCAGTACAAGTTGGGGCCTGACCTGCTGGAGAGCAGCTCTGTGGAGAAGGACCTGGGAGTGCTGGTGGACAACAGGCTCACCATGAGCCAGCAATGTGCCCTTGCAGCCAGGAAGGCAAATGGCATCCTAGGGTGCATTAAGAAGAGTGTGCCTAGCAGGTGGAGGGAGGTGATCCTCCCCCTCTACTCTGCCCTGCTGAGGCCACATCTGCAGTAATGTGTCCAGTTCTGGGCTCCCCAGTTCAAGGTGGGGAACTACTGCAGAGAGACCAGCAGAGGGCAACAAAGATGATGAAGGGACTGGAGCAGCTCTCTTACGAGGAAAGGCTGAGAGGACTGGGTCTGTTCAGCCTGGAAAAGAGAAGACTGAGAGGAGATCTGATCAATGCTCACAAATATCTAAATGGAGGGTGTCAGGAGGATGGGGCCAGACTCTTCTCAGTGGTGCCCAGCAACTGGACATGGGGTAATGTGCACAAACTGGAACACAGGAAGTTCCATCTGAACATGAGGAGGTTCTTCTTTACTGTGAGGGTAACAGAGCCCTGGAACAGGCTGCTCAGGGAGGTTGTGGAGTCTCCTTCTCTGGAGATATTCAAAACCTGCCTGGATGCATTCCTGTGCAAGCTGCTCTAGTCAAACCTGCTTTAGCAGGGGGGTTGGGCTAGATGATCTCCAGAGGTCCCTTCCGATCCCTGCCATTCTGTGATTCTATGATTCTCTAATAATCTGATCTCATAGTTCAAACACATCTCAACCTGAGATTTTAAGAACTTCCTGTCATATGTTTTTTAGTTGGACAGCTGAGGAAAATGAGTGTGACACTTTTCCGAGAAAGAGTGCATAGTCATGCAATTAAGCATAAGCTTTTTTAGGACTCTTTTGACACTGCATTTGCATATTTTAATAAAATAGGAGAGCAAGATAAAGCAAAATCTTCTTTGGTTTGTTATATGGTTTTGCAGCATTGGATGTTAACCTTTCCCAAATTCCACTTGTAACTTCTCTTGCTGGTAGCATCTGTTAATGCAAATCTTGTCTATGAACAACAGACTGCTAGCTTCCTAGCTTTGTCTGCTCTGTGACGTCTTTGCTGTAACAAAAACAAGAATGTCAAACCTGATCCAAAAGACTTTTTTTTTTTTCTATGGAGTTCCTTGTGCTTTGAAATCAGCTGCTCTAGAGAATCTCTTGCAAAGCAATCTCTATGAGTGTTCATCTGAATTTTTAAAGTGCACTTTGCATACATTCAGACTCCTTTGTTTCTTTTTTTGCAATAAATACCAAAAATGGTCTCAGAAATTTTTTCAGTGAAAACAACTATAATCATATGTTGGAAAATATTCATTCTTTCTATTTGCATGAATAATTAAGTTTTGATTAGGCAGAGAGACACAATGGAGAGAGGAAAAGTATAAGAACGATTCTACCCTAATTGTTATGTCATGCATTCATAGATAAAAAGTCTAGTTTTTGCTCAGGAGAATGTATGAGTAAATAATA
>VZSC01012869.1:97905-121208 GCA_013398225.1 Steatornis caripensis | reverse complement strand
CTGGAACAAAAAAAAAAAAAAAAGAAAAGTTTGGGCAATGTGTTTAAAAGTCAGTTTTAAGTTGGAAGAGCCCAATTGCAAGAAGCTTAATTCTCAGGGTTGAACAGGTGAAAGTCTGGAGGAAATGCCATACAAGTAGTTGTTTCTGTGTTAAAGTTAGGATGGTCAAATATTTTTAAAGCATGATTACATATAGTTGACTTAGAGGGATTTGATACTGTCTAATAAACCTCCACCGTCTCTGAATCTGTAACTTTTGGTTAAGGCTAAGTACCGAGTTGCTGACTGCAGAGAACTTCCACAGACATTCTTGTTGAATTATATATGGCATGGCAAGAACTTTATATGCAGAGGATAACTTAGGATATATTCTTTAAATAATTCACTCTGCAAAATTTTCTGAAACTCGATACTCTCGTTGATTTCATGGACACAAATATAATCCCTGTTATAAAAAAATCAAATATGTATTATTCAGGTATTAACCTAGATGTCCTGCAAAAACTGGAATTTGGTTATTCTATTTTCTGAAATCACTGAGTCTTTGGAGAGGATGGAATTGAAAGATCTTTATATGTCAGTGTGATTCCTGGGTCTTAAAGGACCTTGGGCAAATCAAGAAAGAAACTGCAAGAGAGTTGTTTCTAGAGTTATTTAATAAATTTAATTTGACGTATTCTTTTTTTCTGAAAGGCAAAGACATCATACACAAATTGCGATCATTTCCAGCACTCTGGATCAGCAGCTATTCGCACAAATCTAAATATGCTGGATATGGCTTCAATCCTCCAAGTTAAATGACAATATATAGAGACTGAGGAAGTAAGAGGCTGAAACACATGAAGTATGTTGATAGGTGGTTGTCATGATGTGCCTGTCACATTAGGTCAAACAAATCTGCATGTTCCAGTTCTAGCAAAGTAAATCTCTTTTGCTTGCTTTAGTTCTATTTTATGGTGGTGTGAAATCATGAACTTTTTTTTTTTTTTTCTAAATGCCACTTCCAAAGGGAGACGACACCAGTACATAACTTCAAATAACAGGAAACATTGGAGACCCTACTTTCTTTGTGTTTTCTGTCTCTGATCTTGCAGAGCTGAAACCAAATCACTGAACAGAATTTTCCCTGCTGTTTCATTATAGCAGTGATTTTCTTTTTAATTTTAATTATGTATTCTTGATTTTTATATGTATGTGTGAGTCTGCGTGTCCATCTGGTGATAGAGTCACACCTTAAAAATTCCTGAGAGATGTAAATAAATAGTGATGTGAAGTATTACTTTGTTTCCCAGTGTTCCATTTGCCTGGGTGCTTTTTTTTTTTACCCTTTTTATAACTTGGGCCCAGACTCCATTGCCACAAGAGAAAGAACTGGGACAACTCTATGTGTTCAGTCACATCTATTATATAGTAAAATGTGGAAATGGGTAAAGTGATTTAGCTGATTCTCTTTCACCTAGGGATTACAAATAGGAAAAATGTATTGTAGAAAAAATATGATCTTTAAATAGATTCAGATTTCTCTAAACAGTCATAATTGTTTGGTGTGAACACAAATCTGCGATTGCTTGGAAACGCAGGCCTTCTGTTATCCAGATGCAACTCAGCTGAATAAAACACATGCCGTTACGTCAAGGAGTCCAGATTTCATGTTAGGCAACGTTCCTGCTAAGGCTGTCAAAAGCAGCGTGCTTTGAGAAAGACCTAATTGTTTCTGCCAAGACCTGATTTCACTGCAAAGTTGTGTTCTGTTACTGCCTACCAGTAACTTCGGCAGGGGATGAGAACTCGAGCAGTGGGCTCTGACTGCCCAGCTACCAGTGTGACGTTTGGGTAGAAAAATCAGTGCGATTTTTCTGAGAAAGTTTTGTTTGTGCTTGAGACAGCAAATGAAGAGTCAGCACAATTTGTAGGGAGTTACTCTGTCCATGAGAAATATGAAAGTAGGAAGGGACAGTGAAAAGAGAGTGCAGCCGCAGGGGGAATTAGCTCAAATGGTAGAGCGCTCGCTTAGCATGCGAGAGGTAGCGGGATCGATGCCCGCATTCTCCATTTGCTACCCACAGGTGCTACTTTTCATCGCCAGTGCGAACAGTAATTCATTTGTTCACTTACCAATTGCGGGTTTTTTTTGCTGTTTTGGCAAAGAAAGGCTTGTAAACTTTTCTGTTTTGTCTAAAGCTAGGGTAACTGCCTGCACCAAAAAGAAGTATATTTCTGTTAATGGGTTTTAAAGAATGACACAAAAGCACACTGACAGATACCACTGTCTCTTCTGATTTTTGGCTGTGATACAATTTTAGTTCCCTGTTTATACTACCTTATACTTTGAGGTTATTTTAAATTTAGATGCATTTTTCTACAGCAGTTTTGTAAGGATTAAAATTAATGCATTTTAAAAAGCACATGCACAATATGAATTATTTCAGTTGTTAATGTTGATCAAAGATGAGCTTTTTTTTAAAGTGCAATTTTTCTTTTTTTTATAATTGGTTGAGAAAGAAATGGAGTGAAATGGTCGGACACTCAATGTCACTTGAAACTCAGGCTAGGAAAAAATGTGTCATGCCCTCCTAGCTGCAACGGGTGCAAGGTAGCTGGGGCAACAGTAATTCTGTGGTGAGCTGGAGATTATATAGACAACTACACACCTTCTTATAGACAATATAGACATCTTCTTATAGACAATTTCACTAACTTTTCATATAATTAAAACCAAAAAAATGCTCACATGACTATTGAATGCACTTGTAAAGGACAGACGTGTATTTGATTTCTTGTGTCATGGAATAACATCACTATTAGATGCTTCTGTAAAGAAATCGTTTTCCAGAGAGTTCAGAAGAGCAGTCTCCTAATTGAGATTTTTTTCCTGTTTTATTTGCTGTGTGAAACGTATTACTAGCTATATATTTTGTTTCACTAACTCGAATAACTTATGGAAGAAAACCTTATGGTAGTGTAAGCATTGGGGCTCTCAAAAACTCTGGAGAATGCGGGCATCGATCCCGCTACCTCTCGCATGCTAAGCGAGCGCTCTACCATTTGAGCTAATTCCCCTTGCTTAGAGGTTACAAGGGCGGATTTACTTCTGCTGAATCATAGCTTCGCTGCTTCAGCTACAATTAGTCTGTTTACTAGCACTGAATCGTCACCACATTCCTGTGGAAAGCCTGTTAGCTTAAAAGTCAGAATAGTCACTTGACATATAAGAAACATAGTGATGCATTTTCTGCTAAGTTACTTTGATAGAACAATTCAATAGAACAAAGCCTCCTCTAGTGTTTATTCAGGAAGGAAACATTTTTTTTTACCTCTGTTACCACACAGATACCAAAGGACTTGTAAATCTAGAAAGCATACTGTTAGAAGTCACTGAAGGGCAATGAGATTTTCCTTCTTGGTTTTAAAGTCTTTTTATTCCCTTTCCCAACTTTATTTTCTAATTAATGTATGTAAATGACAAATGCAATGGTTTAAAAGTTCATGTTTATTGCAGTTTGTGGAGAGAAATTATTAATTTATATCTTCCTAAGTTATATTCTAGGTATTTCTACCTTTTTGTATTGACTTTGATGATTCAGTTAAAATAGTATTGCATCTTAAATATATGGGGTTACTAAAAACATTTCAGAAATACAAAAATTCAAGTGTAGCCATGCTAAGTGACTTTGCAGTAAGAAGCACATTGGCAAAGCTCTATTCCCAGGTTATTAAATCAAGGAACGCTTTCTGAATTTGAAGAACAAAAATGTGTTTTACAGTGAGAGCAGTTAAACTGATAGACTGTTAAACAACAAAGGCAATGAAAATGATAAAAGATTTCTCTTATATTATATTTAAACTTTCTATTTAAATGCAGAAAAGCAAGTTCTGCTAGTAAAGTAAAATGTGTGTAGTAATCCAACAATACATGTTCTGGCAGTTTTCCCTAATGTGTTTAACTTACTGGATGGCAGCATCCAGTCAAAAGAAAATGAAATACAAAACTAAGTATCGACTAGTTACAACTTGTCTAAAGTAATGCAGTACTCCAAATCTATCGCAATCCAGATTGAGGCCAAGATGTGGAACTAAAACCACTGCAAAGATTCTCCTAGAATTTAACTATTCTCCTGCTTTGCCTCAATCTCTGCACAACAATAAATAAAAATTTGTTCTTACCATTTCTTGCAGTGTATTGTAACTGACTTTACCTACCTGACTGGAGTAAACTTGAGGGTGAAAGCAAATATGCAAAAGTGGTTTCAGTCATTCTCACAGACGCACATCCTAGGCGGTGACGGCCCACTGCACTTTTGCAGCTCAGACCTTTCCCATATCCTATTTCACAAGGTTCAGCTCTGTACAGTTTTCTTTATCTACCCTGTGCAGTCTGAGTCAGTATGAAAATAGCAGATTACCCCTGCCTATTTTTCCACCCCCAGATCTGCTGCTGCTGAAAAGGCCTAAAGCTTGGACAGAAAAACAGCTCACAGAATAACAGTTCATTTTATGCTAAAGTCAGATAAGGGTGAGGAAAGATCTCTGGAATGGTACTATTTTCAGTTATTAAAATGTGTATTTCATATAATTGACAGTCCTTTGTTTTATGATCTTGAATTTGTTGTGATTGCTAAGTTTTCATGTAAGACTGCGAGTAAAATTTTCTAAATTTCTCCACTTGGAGAAACTTGGAGAGAACTTCCTTACCTACATGGCTGAAAATAACTTGACCTCCTTGATCCCATTTTTTCATTTCTCTAGGGTATTTCAGCTGTGAAGGCTTTGTGTCCACATACTTTCATTTAACATAGATCACGTCGATGGATCTCTTTGGCAACACTAACGTAAACTGATAGGAGCTAATTTAATCAGGTTTGACTTTTGCTTTCTAAGATGGTCTTCTTAGGGGACGCCGGGGCAAATGTGAGTTTTGTGTTGTCTTCAAGCCGCTTCACCGCGTTGTCTGTGATGTGACTTCCCTCAGCACAGAAGCAGCAGCTGCCCTTTTCGAAGAACGGTCAGTGTGAGTTGGGTGGCACTGAAAGGCTGCGGGTCGGTCGTGAGTTTGTCATGCAAATTAGCATGAAGTAAGTGCGCGTGCCTTACCATTAGTGGGGGAGTTCGTCATCTTGGACAAAAAAATAGACGAGCTCAAGGTCAAACGGTAGCTAAGTGTTCTGAGCAGCTACCCTGAGGTTACTACTGGTGATAAAAAAGCAGAGTCAGTCAAGGGAAGGCAGTTTGCATTTGTGGCTATTAAAATCTATGCTTGCAAGAGAACATTCAACATGACGGGGAATTAGCTCAAATGGTAGAGCACTTGCTTAGCGTGCAAGAGGTAGTGGGATCGATGCCTGCATTCTTCACAGATCTGTTTTGTTTGTGGTAGGAGGAAAAAGTGACCCACGAAAGGTGTTTTCGTGTATTGAACTGGAATTTTGAAGTAAAATAAGCTCTTATTTTTCAGATGTACATGGTTCGTTTCTTAAATGCTGCCACATGTTTGACTAGAATAAATTAAAATAACTCATATTAAAAAAATAATAAAATAGAAACTGATGGGGATAAAACCACGTGCTGGAACGTACTTCCTCTCATGAATTGCAAGTAATAAACTTTTTAATTTTATTTTATACACCTGGAAAATATGTCTTTTCTGCATTGTCTTCTTTCTTACTACTTCGTTTGGAAATGCTAAATGAAATACTACAAATTCATTATTTGATGCCTGTTTTGGAATTGAATGTGTCTTCATAGAGAGATCAGAGCAAGAGAGAAAACCGTATCATATGTACGGAACCGCAGTTTTAAATTACACCCTGAAGATTACACTTTACAATCCGTATAAAAAATAAAGAGGGGAGGGGGAATTAGCTCAAATGGTAGAGCGCTCGCTTAGCATGCGAGAGGTAGCGGGATCGATGCCCGCATTCTCCACTGTTTTGTTAAACAGCAATTTTTATAGCTAGTGGTAGAAATTACCAAAACAAAATATGTAACTATTTCAGTAAAATGTTGATTTTGTTTTAATCGGGGTAAAACTGGTTTTTTCCCTTCCTCCCTTCCTTCACGTGCTTTACTACCAAAATCAGGCTTCCATAACTGTGTATGTATGTCAATCCTCTGTGGTAGCTGTTGACTCTTCCTGGCCAGTCTAAGTAAAATTTAGCAGAAAGACAATTCTGCAATATGACATTTTTCCAGGCTTGATGAAAAACAATGGATGAATGATGGCTAGAGGGCTGAATCACCATGTCTTTTTGATCAGACAGTGGAAAACACCAGTTTAGGAATGCTGCTTCTTCCCCATCTGCCCGTTGTGGTCCCTGTCCAGAAATACAGGATGTTCTTCCATTTATGATCTTTGTGAAGTTGTAGTATGAGCTGGATCGGTCAATTCAAGTTTAAGGGTAAAAGTTGTCACCTCTTTTCCCCGAAGTCCATACCCTAAAAAGCACACTACAGCAACTGTCTTCTAGCTATGGTCTGTGTGCACATTATCACTGAGCTCCTTAGCCTTCCTCCCTACTTCTTTTTGCAGAGCTGCTTTTAAGAGGTTAATGCCTGCCACACTTGTGTGAGAGCTTCAGAGATAACCTCGACCATCTAACCGATTCACTGACTTCCCCTAACACCATATTACTTTATTCTTCTGATCCTTCTCCAGATGCTGTGTGTTTCTTTACGGTGCGCTTCCCCTGACCCTTCTGGAAGCAGCTGCACAGCAAGCACGGCTTTTTAGGTCTTAGTGACCAGCGCTGCTAAATCTGTTGTCTCTTGAGTGTTAACTAAGCACCCTACAGTGTGCAAAAAGGCCTCCTTACTTCCTCACATCTTTTGTCTGTTCATGGCTGAGGAAGAAAACGTGTGGAACTAGCAAAAGACTGTTACTATTTCACTTCTTGGTGTGTCTCCTTATACTTTGGGGGCCAAAAACATAACCTTCCGCTTGAACTCTTGGCATAACTAAAAAAGGGTGTATCAGTCTTAATGACTATTTTCAATATGTCAGTAGACAGATTAAATGCCTAGAATGGTCATACTAAATGGCATCATTCCGACAACAGTCTGAGTCGTGCTTACAGCTACTGTGTACACACTTGTTTTCAGCAGAGCTCTTTTCAGTGCGCACACTGTGCTGTCACTGGGTTCTTGTCCCACCGACATCCTTTAGTAAAGCTGCCTTATCCTGATCATTACCTTTGATGTGTGATTTCTTATCTATCATCTCAACTGTTGTGAGAAGCGTGGATGAAGATAACTTACATGTCTGTCTCCCGGGAATACCTAATGATGAGTCTTTTCAGAGAAAGAACACTTTTCCTTCTTGTAGGATGACCACTGAGTATTCCAAGATCTCTTCAAGTAAGTGAATAGATTGATTTATTTTTCTTTTCCCCTCGTACTCTTCATGAAGTGAAGGCAGAGTACACAGTTTGGAGTATTTCTCAGTCACAACCATCTTCAGGTTTTGCCAAAAGGGTTACACAAGGATTCTAACTTAGGTAAAACAGACCATATAAATCAGCTGTGCTGCTTTGTACAGCTGAGGAAGATCTACATAGCATTGTATTTTTCTATTAAAAAACCACCAGTACCAGGCACTTGGGAGCATTATTGTTTATGCTACGGGAAATGGCTTACTTACTTATTGGGGTCATTCTCACATTTGCAGTTAAAACAGCATTAAGCCTGCTTTAGCTTCCTGATCAGCCTGAGGCTGTTCTTTCCAGTTATTGAGAGGAAGCTGAGAACAATAAGGAGATATTTAAATGAATTTTTACAGCTAGCCCCTATATTGCTGAGAAGCTGGATCAGGCCCATAATGATGTTTACTTTGTATTCGGTTATATTGATTTCAGTTTGGTTGGAGTGTTCATATATCACGTAGATTCTGTGAGAGACCCTTCTAATAAGGGTCACAGAGGCAACTATTTTATAAAAGTGACAGGAACTGTGTGATCCTGGTATGTAGGTGTTATACAGTGGTGGAACATGAGTGGAACTGTCAAACAAGCAGATGTTGCCGAGACTGTTTAGAAATACAGGCTAGGGAGATGCACAATTAATGAAAAAATTCTGCCTATGTAATGTCCTTAGAGCGTCACTGTTACCAAGTACAAGCTTAAGAGCTTAATGGTTGTTCTTTGCATACTGAAAGATGGGCTAAGAATGAGCTGGATGATGGATGTGCCTCCCCTTTCTTCATCTTTCCACCCACGTGTAAATGTACATGTGCTGAAAAGCAAATGTTACATGCTATGTGACTAAAACTGAGGTAAGGTCACAGCCAGCCTAGCCCTACTCTATTGTTGGAGGTTGGAAGCTCAGCTCACTTGATGGACGTGTTGTGCCTTAATTCTCTCTGCCTTTAAATCGTGGATGTTATGATGTGCAGTTACGTTCTGGAATGGTATTTGCATTCTCCTGGTTCAAGTCTGGATCTGGTGGTGCTGCTGGAAAAGACTGGCAATTGGAAAGTGCTCCTGATTAAGAGCTAGAACCAGGAATGAAATCTTCCCTGGCTCCCAATTCAGTAAGCTTGCGCCAACCATTTCTTCCTTGGGTGAGAAGTGCCAAACTCTTGAGGGGTCTGTTGTGGTTACTGCTTTTGGGACGGGGGAGGGAAATGACACTTGAGTACTACACACTGGGCAACATGAAAGACTATGACAAGAAAACACAATTCTAAGAACAGCCAGTTTATCAGCTCTTCCCCATCCCACCACCCACCCCCTGTGTCTGGGGTGTTCAGAACTATTGATGATGAATGTTTTAAGCTTTTTAGTATCTTTTGGGATTAGACAGGTAACAGCTCACAAGTCACAAAAAAAACTTGCACCAGGACTGCAATAAGGTTAACCTCTTAAAACAGAGGAAGGGAAAAAAGCTGCTTCTACTTCCTAACACTTCTTTTAGAGGTTGGCAGAGATGCTCTCTGATGTGTCTTATCTTCCACATAAGAAAGTTTAGCAGCTTTCCTACACATAGTTATTTTTAAGAGTCTAGATAGCATTGTACCTAGTATTTTTCAATAAACCAGGCTAGGAAAGACTATATTGCTCTCACTTCAGAGCTAGGAAAGGTTTTAATTACTTCTCATGATTTTTCTTGTATTCTGTCTGAAGCATTTGATATTTAGTCAACACAAACCAAAGGAGCCTTAACTAGATGCATTGCAAATCTGATTGAAACTGGTCAGTAAGCTGAACTAGTAAAAGCCTGCTTAGATTCAAAAAAACAATTTGTATTCTAACAGTTGAGATGGACCACAAAACCACATCAAAAATACATGGGGTTTTTAATCGTGTTTATAAAAGAAACAATTTAACTTGAAGATGTAGCAAGACCTTCAAAATAGATTATGCAGGCATTACAGTGGTTCCCTGATAAGATTTCCACTCACAAAATATGGTAATTGGAAATTACACTTCATTAGAAAAGGGGCTCAAACTCAGGCAAAAACAATCCAAAGCTACTCCCACCCTACCCAGTTGAGAGTGGGACATGGTCAAGCATCACTGAACAAACCAAGTGAATGTTTTCTCTGCTATCAAAATATAGGGCACTAAGAAAGAATGCTGTAGAGCTGTACAAAATAATTATATAGTAGTTACATAAACAGGTAGTAGGTCTTTTGCTCAGATTTTATGAGCTACTATTTTTCATAGCAGCAAATACAACGCTTCTGTTTTCCTTATCAAGTTGTAGTCCAAAGATGCCAGTCACAAGGGGAGGGTGGTGGTGCTTACTGTATAGACAAGCTGTACTCTCAAAACCTTGTAACCCACAATTAACTAGTGTTTTGGTTTTGAGCATTAAATAATTCAAGCTGGTGCCAGGCTGTCCGTAAACATTATTGTAAGGTGGTCATGCAAACTGAGAATTGGATGACAGCCTCCCTACTGACTGTCAGTTTACCTCACAGGTGATGAATCCCATGCTTTTTAAGTAAACTATGCATGTATTTTTACAAGACTACACGTGGTCTTGCTGAGTCAGAAAAAAATGCAAAATGCTTACAGCAATATGGACTGAAGAAAGTATCTAGATCACAAATTACATAACAGCTGTTACTATGAAGTTAGATAAGTAAGTGCAAAAGAAGGACAGAATCACTTTTCTGACTGGCTGTTTGACACACAGTCTTCAGTGCACTTCCTTCTTTCCTGAGACAATCGTGGAAGTCCTAGGGCTTTCTAGGAAGATAAAACTGCAATTCCAGAGTGACTACCAAGAAATAACACTGAAGTTTGATGAGGCCAACCAGACTGTAGTCTTAAGGCATACATTATCTGCTATGATGGGCACGGGATAATCTTGACAGATGTTTCTCACTTAAGTTTACATCTGTTCCTACCGAAGCACTTAACAAAACTGAGGATGACTGGGATCGAATCGCCTTCCAATCAATTCTGTGCTTGCAGAGAAATGAAGTACCAGTTTTGAAACTAGTAAGTGGTAGCAAATGACATTTTTAGGTCTATCTTTTCAGGTTCCCCATCCACCCCCAGTAACTGGTGATTGCATTCTATGCTAGGAAAACAGAAGAGTACCATTCTATTTCACTTCACCAGTAGCTTCTTTTTATAGTGTTAGACAAGATAGCAGATCAATGCAACTAAGGTCTGTCAAAAGTGACTTATTACAAATAATTTATGCCAGTAGGCTTATCACTTTAATGCCTTTTGTAAAATGTATAGAAGACTTTAATGCCTTTCTTCTATGTCGTTTCTGATGTCAAGAATATAAAGGTTCTGGCAGGAGTGCTTTCCTGTGGTTGCATACTCCAGTCTTTAAATTACTTGAGTTTCTTAAATGAGCTTTGCTATAGCTACTAACAGCACAGAGTAAATACAGCAGTAAATCATGAGGTAGAGTTTGAGACTATTGCATAGAGTACGGAAAATATGTCAGTTTAAGTAAATTACTTTCATATTCCTTTTGCTTTGTGTACATTTCAAATTAGCATATGGATGGTTAAGATCATTTAATTCGGGGTTTTTTTTTAACCAAAAGACTGTTTACAAGCATTTCCATTCTATCTACCTAATTACAGAGTGGCACTCGCAGTCCTTGCTTATTTAAAAAACAAAAAACCACTACAGACTGAAAACAAATAATCTCTATCAACTACTACGTACCACCTTTAAGGGCCACCTAGTGGGATTATCCTGCAAGTAACCCTGCAAACACTAAACAGTAATTCCTAACAAGCATTTTACTTGAAAAAACAAAAAAAAACCCCAAACAACTAGAAGACAGTTGAGTCATCTTAAATCAAAAGGGAGCTGAAATCCATTTTTACACTCACAACTTTATTCCATTTCCTAGAACGCTTGTTTTTGTGGCTATGTGATTCAGCATGCATTTAGAATTTGCAAGCAGATGAACAGCCCAATTTCTGTTTTACGGTTATAGTTTCCATACTGACAGGCAATTTTAATTTGAGGAATTCTACTGGCGTAGCCAGATGCATCACTATTTGAATATTAATTTTTTTTTAAACACTAAATCAACTTTGTTAAACTCAAAAACACATTTAAGGAACTTTCTTTGTGCCGTTTTGTCTTACAAGAGGAGGTACCACGTAGTTAGAAAGGGCAGTCTTGTTATAGCTACAAGAGTGGAAAAACAGGGGAGAGAAAGGTTTGTGAACTGAGGTAGTATTTTAAGGACCAAGCAGTGTAAATGGAAAAAGTGAGTGATGCTTTCAAAAAGCAAAAAGCTTAGAACTGTATCAGTCTCACATAAAAGGCAGATAGCAACTGTGAAGTAAAGGTATGTTACAGTGGGGAAGGAAAGAAGAGGTCATGAGATGATGTATTTTGCTTAGAAAACAAGAACTAGTAACATGGCAGAGAGGAAATAAGATCCTGCAAGACAAATGTCATTATATAATCTATGATTCTGCTGTTTAAGGGAGTTTGGAATTTTATTTTACAGACTTCTTTTGAAGAGAAGTATCAGCCTCCTGGGATCTCAGCTTACCTGTATCTAACTTCTAAACCTTGAGTCAGGGAACCTAGACTTCCCCTAGAGAAAAGCACAACATGAACTACAACCTTCCACTCCATAAAAGCCAGGAAGATGAAGTGATAGTGACTTGTTTACTAACAAACAAGACTGGGGAGAGATGGCTGTGGCTTAGCCTGATCCTTCCTGCATACACTGTATTTTTAACTCTAGGACAGAGTGAGTACCTTCCTTGTACTAAAAAGCAAATCAATGAAAATTCATCTACAGGTCAACAGTATCTTGCTCACATAATGAAGCAGTAGCAAGAAAAATTAGATTTTAAGGTGCCCCCTTTTCACATGGGGGAAATTTGCTTCCCTTCTGTTGTAAGGAGCGGCCAGAATATAGGAGTGCTTACTTCAGCTTAAAAGGCTAAGTGAGCCATCGAGATCAGCTTAGTGCTGTCTGTACCAAAGTGAATTAGGGAACTCTTCTGCTAGCTCAGCTGCGGAAACAATAGCAGCTACTGACATAAAATGGCTGAGAGCATCTACCCTGGCTAGAATGTGGGAAAACTCTCCAGCCATGCACTTACTGGACCTTGTTCTTTCAGGACAGGTTACATGACATTATACCAAAGGCAGGTACCTTAATGTATCTAGTCATGCTTAAAATTGCAGTGAGAAAATTTGGTTTCAAGTAGAATCTATCTGCCTTTTTTACATTGAAGACACTACCAAAGTACACTCAAGTCAAACAAACAAGCAAAGCTCCTTTCATGCTCTCTCAAAGAACTTACTAAAAATCACGGAATTCTAGACTGAAAAGTGCTCAGCACAGGATATGCTCATTTCCACTTGAAATGAATGCTAAAAAGCCCTTTTAAGTCCAATAACTTTATTTCAGATTACAGCAATACCAAGTCAAAATTGCATTTACTAAAAAGTAATTTAAGATGAATTTTTACAATTCAATTTGAAACGCACACAACATTGTTAGCATGTTCCACAAAACCTCATTAAAACACATAGCACTTGACACAATAATAATTACATTTAGCTAAAATGTAAACAGCATTTTTCAGCTGAGGATTTTTTAGGTCCCCCGTAATACCTTGTGCTGATAAGAAGCGCCACTTAGTTATCGCTACACTTGTCATAGCAAATGACAGCCCCAAATCTTGAAAATCTTGCAGTCTGGCAATATTGTAAGGCAAAGTGAAGCCATGACAATTGGCTTGCAAGGAAGGACTATGCTTGTTATAGCAAGTGATAGTCCCAAATCTCAAAGATCTTGCAGACTATCTAAGTAAGGCGAAGTAAAAGCTGTGACATTCGGCTTGCAAGGAAAGGCTAACTTACAGCAGTCTAACAGTCTTTCCAGTCACAGTCAAGAAGTCATCATCAGCCAAGGCACGAAGTGCTTCTTCAAACATTTCCTTCGTGACAGCCTTAAAGAAAAGAAATAAATTCAGTAAAGATGGGAGGAGGGTGGGAAAAAATACTTCAAAGACAGTAAAAATGCCTTACTTCCTACCAATTTTCTTATCAGACGTTTTAGTTTGTTCTTTTTGCAATTTGAAATCTGGCCTGGAACCCTGAAGCTGAGTTTGCCATTTCTGAAGCCAGAATAAACTAAGATACAGCAAAGATCCAGCTCGTTTATCTGTAGTAAATTGGCTTTCTGGTCACATCAGCTGAAAACGTTAATGTCTCTCTTTCCCTCCATAATGTGATTTGAGGACAAGAATGTTGATCTGGAAAAACACCATGCTTTTAAAAATTAATGAAAATGTAAAAACAAAGGAGGAAACTTACTGTATCAGACTGTGCTCGGAGATCATCAAAAAGCTGTTGGTACTTCAAAGCTGGTGTTTTACCCTTTGACTGGATAAGCTTCCTTAAGGCTTGAGCCAACTCCTCCTTCCGCTTACGAGCTGTCGCGCTCATTCCTTATAAAAGGAAAGAAAATACCTTTTAGAAATCAACTAAGGAGGACAGGCTAAGCTACATTTAAAAATTACAAAAGCCCAATAGCATCCCAGCTTTGACACTATGAAAACATAAACCTGTAGTGAGAATGGATATGTCCACAATTCCGGTCCTTGGATCGGTAGCAGATTGTTTCAGTGCTTCCCGATGGAGGCGTTTTGCTTCTTCTACATCAATTGTTTCAACTTTCTCAGAAAAGCGTACTTTAGCATGCGCTTCTGCCAGTCGGATCAGAGACTCAAGTTGTCGAGGATATGCCGAAACCATTCCCCTGCCACTACCAATCTTCCTCATGTCCACGTACGCCTGAAAAGAAGAGAGTCATTAAGTATTTCAGTAAATCCTGTTATTTCCATTATTTTCAGGGTCCCCTTCATCCCTCACCTCTTATTTCAGAATAGGAGCAATTCGGGCAAGCCATTCCAAATGCTGTATTTCTGCTCCTATACCTTCACAATTCTGAAGGATAACCACATCACATATACTTCTTTCCATTATAAAGCAATTAAGCCATGATAATGAAACAAATTTTGCATTGCTTTAAAAACTTAGGACTAGTCTTACATAGTAGTGTGTCTGTGATGACACATTTATTTTGTTTCAGTAGAATTTTATGCTTTTTATGTGATGGAACAAAACCAACACATCTGGAAGCTAAAGATTAGAGTGCAGAACGACTTCTATACTGATTCCTCTTTCCTTTTAAATGCTGGTGATTTTTAGAGATTTTTTAAAGGATCTTACAGAGAAGTTGTATGTAGATAGAAACCATCTATACTAGGGGATTTGGCCATTTTTGACAAGTCAGGAGAGACTCTGAACATTCTTGACAGCAATTCCTTTACCTCAATAAGGGCTTGGCTTGCTTCTTCACTTAACCTGGGATTTACATAACTACGAGCATAGGCAATGTAATCCCTCAACACCGCCATATCCATGTATTCCTCCTCCATCTTTTCTTCACTTCGGTAGTACAGTGAAACCAAATGGCGAGCAAGACGTCTGTCATAAGCTTCATCGCGTGGATCCAACATTAAAAAGATCAAGTCAAATCTGAACGGGACAATAATCCAGTATTAGTGCGTATACTTCCTTGATTTAAAGTAGTTTGGTTTAGGGGTTTTGACTTTAACAAGTACAGGTAGGAGTTACTTGACTGTTAATTCCTACTCTTAAGTAGGAGCTGCTCTATTAAACTGAAAAGCTATTTTTTCTAGAATTCTGAAAGTACAGAACAGCACAGTGGATTTGCTTTCATCCTACAGACTTGAAACTTTGAAAGTGAGATACAATCTGCAAAATTCAGATCCCATATTCAAGGCTGACTGTATTTGTTTTCTTAAAAAGAACACCCCCCCCCCCCCCCGCCAAATACACGGAACAAACCTGCTGCTAAAGAAACTGCCCTGAAGAGCAAACAGGGTACATATCTATACAGTTATTTTATGCATATAAAATCCAGAAGTAAATAAATACACATATAAAGAAAAAAAAGCACTTGCAGTTTAACCCTGAAGAAAATGGTTTATAATTTTACAAACAATATATTCAACTACACTCAACTATAAGGCAGACATAAATAATGTATTTTTAGCCAACCAATCGTGCATTTTCATAAGCTTAAACCCACGAAGGGTGGAACTGAGATGCTGCTCAAGCCTAGTTTCATTCAGTACACCTGTACTAAGGTACCATTTGTCACTAAGGGGCTAAATTAAGCAGCTCTTAATTAAAACCTAAGTCCTAAGTGTTCTCAGAATATCCAGTATACTATCACTGCACTTCAAATTTCCAGTTAGTGTGGGAATTCTTCACAAGATGCAAATGCAGCACACAGAAAACAGAGGACATAGAAAACACAGAAAACAGAAGACACTAAACGTTGCCCTAACAGCTATCACCCAAAAGGCTAGCACTGCCACCTCCCCCCACTGACTTTTACAGAACATCATGAAGCAGGCACAGATCTTCAGATTCTACCACCTCCGCTGCAAGTTCCCTGATCATCAGCGTTTCACTTCAGGAGTTTCATGGAGCTAAGAAAAACATCCTGAGTTTTTGAAGTTATTGACACTGTAACTGTCAGAACAACTCCTTTCCAGGAGATTATTATGAAACAACAGAAAAACAACACGGAAGTAAATAAAGAGATCCTACAGATCTCATTACATCTTCTCTTCAAGGTCAACTAAAAGGCAGTTCTCTGCTCACACAGAAGGTGTGAAAACAGCATTTAAAATAAGTGCTATGGAAGTTTACACTACAAAGAACACAACTGTTCTGTTCTACTACATTTAACCATTTTCACAAGAGGAAGTATAACTTCTCATGAAAATCAGACATGGAAGCAGGAGTTCAGTACCTTGACAACAGTGTATGAGGAAGCTGAATGTTTTCAATAGTAGTCTTTTTCGGATTCCACTGTGATTCTATAGGGTTAGCTGCTGCTAGGATAGATGTACGAGCATTCAGTTGGCAAATAATTCCAGCCTGTCAAAATGAAAAATGTTTCTGAAACCAGCCGCAACTATGTGCCACCAAAACTGGTTGTACCCAGCTTCACGAGATCACCAATGCTATTAAATAGGTTCTGCAGTAAAAGACTGCATTGCAAAAGCCTTTTAAAGTAAAGCAAGAACAAAAGCATCTCTAAATACTACAGTTCACCATGAAAACTGTATTCTTTTGTAAATGAGTTGACACATAATCTAGGATTGATCCACTGACAGCAACAGAAAAGCGTAATCCTTTCTTCTTCTGGTAACTTTTTGGTTTCAGCTGCCTAGCACATGCCACGCTTAGTGGAAAGAACCTGGAATTAAACAGACGCTTACCTTTGCGATGGAAAGAGTCTGTTGTTCCATTACTTCGTGGAGTACTGATCTTGTGCTTTCATTCATTTTATCGAATTCGTCAATGCAGCAAATGCCATTGTCACTAAGTACTAGAGCACCGGTCTGAAGAACCAGTTGCCGTGTTTCTGGATCCTTCATCACATAAGCAGTAAGACCAACTGCACTTGAGCCTTTGCCAGATGTATACTGGCCTCGAGGAACCAGGTTATACACATACTGAAGCAGCTGTGATTTGCTAGTTCCAGGATCACCGCAGAGAAGAATGTTGATCTCAGCGCGAAAATTGCCTCTTCCTGTGTGACTAAAATCCTTTCTTGATCCCCCAAAAAGCTGAAGCAGAATACCCTACAAAAACATTCTCTTTAAAAATCAAAACATTGCCTCTTGTATAGTTAACAGAGCAAATCCAACTGTTGAACTGAAACACTGCTAAAATTAATTCAGACATGGAAGAAAAATACTTGCAACTGTTTTTAGAAGTCTTTAAAAGGGTTCATTCTTTATAGACAGCCTCAATTCCAGTTAATTACAAACATATAGTTAAACTGCCAGGTCCTACAAACTCAGTTTATAATTACAAGTTTCAAATTAGGTTTGTTCCAAATATATTCCAAAACTTATGTAATCTAAATTTTGGTATAACAGATTCTGCTAACAACAGAAAAGCCAGAGTAGACTATTGTTTTCCATAAGGCTATGTTTAATCTAGGACCAAAGTACTATTACCTCTTTCATATCTTTAAAAAAGGTGCCATTTTTATCAGCTTGTTAGTCAAAACTAATCAAGTATTGCTTTCTTTTCAAGAAAACCGCTTTACTGTGTTACAGCATTACTACGACAAGAGTTCTGTACTTGCTCATAAAGATTAAAAGTGTTTAAGGCACTTACTTCATTGGAATTTACCAATGCTTCCACCTCTATACCTCCTAAAAAACCATGCAGTGTTAGGAAAGAAATAAAAGTAACTAACTTCCAGTATTTTCAAAGTACTGGAATTATCAGTAAAAACATAGGCTGGTAATTTTATCAGTTAGCTAGAATCATCAGGGAGGATGTTTTTTTCCTTTTTCAAATTAACTAGTTTAAAAATTCACCTTTTCTCAGTATTATTTTTTTCCCCCTCTAGCAGCATATATATGCTAGACAGTCAATGAAAAAAAGTGATAGTGACACTGACAGCTGGAAACAGCAAGGAAAAGAGAAGAACTGTAGACTGCTTCATGTAAAGCCTCTGCACAATCTCTTCCAGCACAGAAACTGAATACAAATAGCTCATTCTGCAATCTGTTCTCATTCACTTCAAACAACTCGCAGAGGTCAGTAAAACCTGTTCAGTAGTTACAAGAAGCACGACCTGCCCCATTTTACTTTCCTCAAGGTCCGTGAGTGCTCCAATACACACAGGTTTCAATCTCTTTCAAGTATTAAAGATAGAAATTTTGTATGTTGTTGTGAACAGATTTTGGTCAGAATGGGAAGACTCTGCCTTGATGAAGGGTCCCTAGCTTTCCTGAACTCCACCCACTACACTTGATGTGCCTTATTAATGTGCTGAGGAGGTAACAACAAATGGAACTGTCGTTATTCTATTTCCTTTTCGGCAGAAAAATCACTGTACGGTTTTGAATTAAACTTCTGCTCAAGATATAGTATTTGAATTTTGAAGCCTCACGTCATTTTTTATAACAAACAATAATTACAAATGTACTTGCATATAAATACATGTCTTACAAGAGAAATACAGAATTTTTCACCTTTTTGATATCTTCATGCTCGTAGATACTTGGGGCCAATGCTGACGAAAGTCTCTCATATATGTCTATTTTTTTAGAAAGCTCTTTTAGAATTTCCACACGTTCCTCTGTAAACATTTTTTGCTCCGTTTCCTCATCAACGCCATGCAAGCGTTTTGAATCTGTCTTGCGATAGTGTATGACATCAATGTGGGTCTTATAGACGGATTTTACGCTGCTGACCCTTGGATTAACTCGAATTGGGACTGCCCTGTAGATACCTAAATACAATTTTTAATCACAGCATTAGATATGAAGAAACATGTAATTCCAAAACCTGAAAATTTTACACGTTCCCTTGAAAAGTAAAGCTTTTCAAAACAGCCTGAATACTTTAGTCAGTTTATTTGCCAGTATGAGTAAGACGTGTAGAAGTCCATGGAACATATTTAAGTAGTCTAGACCCTATTTTTGCAGGTATGTATATCTTTAGCATTCCTATCACAAGTATTCTCAACAAGGAAAATGCTTAAGCGTTTTTTTCAAAAAATTAAGGCTTGATGCCTTTGGAAGTTCTACTGTGATGTCTGAAGTCAGCATTTCCCTTTTCTAAGTGCCAAGTTTAATAGATTTGCTGTATCGCCATTATTTGCTGTATCACCTTCCCAGGGGTCAAGATGAGGTTGACTGACCTGTAGTTCTCCCAGGTCTCCTCCTTGCCCTAGGAGTGACCTTGGCTTTCTTTCAATACCTTAGCCAGTCACTGTGACTTTTCAAAGACAACTCAGCAGCCTTTCAAAGACAGCGGTCAGCTCCCGTAGCACTCAGAGGTGCATCCCATCAGGTCCTTTTATAGACAGTTAAGATCAGTGAAAAAGGAAGATGCAAATACTGAAACCAAATTTTACCTGTGACATTAACTCTATCACCCGGCTGAACTTTATCCACAAGGTCATTGTGAGCAAACAGCGCAACTGTATATGGGGTCTGTCCAGCTGGCATATCTTCAGGAGACTCCTGCAGTTTGATCTAGCAAAAACCACTTACGTTTTAGTTTCAAAAAAGCAAAGCTCTTACACAGAGCATACAACAGAATCTTGTATTAGCACAGGCTTCACCATAATTTGAACGAGGAACACTGCTGAAAAGCAATACACCCCACCCAAACAGCAAAACTGATTACGAATAAAAAGGCATGATGAAAATGAGAATTCTGCTGGTTGCTACTGGTATGGCTAAAATGCTGTCACAGACACAGATAGAAGTGGACGTAGTGTGTAGATATATATAAGGGCTTCCACAAGGAAACATAGCATGTGTACATCCTTAATTTCATCCCTTTAATGCATTTCTTCTCCACAGCAGACTCACCCTTTCGCTAAGTTGTTTCACCCATTTTCATGTTCCAAAACACTTTTCCCTTTTCAAGACAGTCAGTCTCAAGACACACACATTAATGCTAGTGATGGTATTAGAGGGGTGGGGGAGCAAAAACTAGAAACTGTTTCATTTTAGCCACTACCTAAGCCAACGTACCATCTGTTTGTCAGAGAACATGGATCGATTGTGAATCAGTGCCATACTGTGCGTTGTGTTACAGTTCTTGCATACTGATGGTTCAGCAATCCTGCCACGATCGATTTCTACTCTGGTGGTGAAAGCGCAAACCTGGCATTTAAAGAAAGCTTCTTGCATCTCAGGAATTAACTGGGAGCTCCTGATGACCATACCACTGATGGTGATAAGTTGATCAATATCTACAAAATAGAGAGACTCGTGTCACTTTGTACTCTTTAAAATAACCTTCAAATTTCATGTTATGTTAGTTTTTAGGCGGGAGGTGGACATATGGTTAGGTACTAGTATTTTGTTTAAGACAAAGCAAAAAGAATCATAAACACGTAGCACAAATATTCTCATTTACAGAAGTATTTATACAAAAGAAGTCCTTTGCGCTTGCAGAACTAAGAACATGAATAGCTAATGCCATGAAAAAATTTCTTTATGGATAGATTACTCTGCATTTGGGCTCTAAAGCATTTGCTTCTGCACCAGACTTATATAAACAAAAGACATGGATGTGGATGGACCGCAAGTACAGTTTTATATGGTCTTCATGTAATTCTGTGATTAACATTCAGTAAGTTTACATAAATCTTTAAGATTCTTTTCTAACATGATAATCAAAAGTTTACCTTCAGGGTTTAGACTTCTCATATTCCTAGTCTTCAATGCATTATATGGCCTTACTTGAATTTGATGTTCTAATATTGAATCAGGGTAACGATCAAAGAAGATCTCATTGGCAGCCATATCAAATGTTGGGATAACTTCCTGTAGAAAATTTTTGGAAACAGTTTAAAAAAAAAATTAGAATCTTGGAATGAAATATTTTTGCATAAAACATTTAAGTATTGCTGATGAGCCAGGAATGACTAAAAGTTATGCCAGCTGAGCATTTTCTACATAACAGGAAACTTACTGTTTAGATGAGGTTTATTCATTCGAGTATCGCAAAGGCCAAAACAAAAAAAAAATCTAAACCAAAACGCCAAGACTGCGGACATTGAAGTTTACCAGCTAATTCTGCGTGTATGAGGTACCCGCTGTAGTATCTACCATCAAGTTTTAACTACTGTGAAACAAGACATTTTATATTAAGTAAAATAAAGAAGCCAAAGATTACACTGAACACACAAAGTACACACTGCATTTAAACAAACACGTTAAAAGCCAAAAACACGAGAGCGCCACTTGAAAGCCAGAAAACAAGCGCACTACTTCACCTGAGGATAGCAGATCAGTTGCCTGTAAAGATTTTCATCAAATGATCTTAGATGGTCACAATTTACATTCAGGAATGGTTCCCCAACCATATTAATCTGCAAGATATTTGAAAAGCAATCTTTAGCTCAATTGCACGCAAAGACTGAAAAAGAAAAGTTAGATTTCGCTGTGTTACAAGTACCTCTTCAAGTCGCTGCATATAGCGTGGCTCGTTAAGATCCAAGCCAATGTCTTCATCCTCTTTAGCTAGCGGATCAATGAAACGCTGAAGAAATCTCTGAATGTCAGAGGCAACAGGAAGACAGAAAGTAAAGAAGAAGTTAGTGGTACAAACACCTTCTTTGTATCGGATTGAACTAATATGTGTTTAAATCAAACTATCTTTTCATTTAAAAAAAAAGGAAAAAAGAAGTTGTTAACCTACCTGGAATTTTTCTTTGCATGAGGCTACGTTAACGTCTGTTCCCCAAATAACAAGCTTTTGTCCAAGAGATTGGTCGGTTGCTACTACATCCTCAGCCAGCTACATGGAAACAAGTTACGCATATACACATATGCATACAGTTGTTTAAAAAGAAGTTGTCAGATACAAAATCTGAGACATCCACCTACCCCATCTGAGTGTAAATCGACTTGTCTGGCTTTACGGACAGACCCGAGATCTGGCCTCTGCCTAACCGGCGTTCCTCGTACACCACTTCGTGGAGTACCCTCTACCCTGGAGCTGGGTGTGCCGTAAGTCAGAGGTGAACTGATATCGAAGTCAAGAGGAATAGCTACAAAACAAAAAGTTTTATGATGATTATCAAGACATTTTATGTTTAGAGCAGACTAAAATTCAGCCTCTACATTTGTCTCACCATCCTTTCAACTCTACTGTCATAAAATGAGCAGCATCGATCAATTCCACTGTTTTGTTAAAACAGAAATAATAAACATGTTGCAAGTCTACCTAAAACTTTGCTTTCCATTAATCTATTCTGAACTATCTCAAGTTCTAGCAAAGCTTCGCTAGAAAACTTGAAAGTGGTACTGCATTTTAAGGGTACGTTAGTGTTCAAGCATAAAACGTCAAAGTGTACCATTTTAGATGGAACACATTTTTCAGTATTTTTGGAGCAGTAAAACAAGTGAAATGACAAATATCATTACTGAAATTAAAAACAATCCTATTTATAAAGGTAAAAAAAAGCTTTTTATAGCAATCAAACTAATTCCTTCTTCATTAATAACTTTATCAATTCATCTTATTCTAGAAATACATAAAAAAATCCGGTATAATCCCTGATACATATTCCCACAATAATTTGAAGTCGCAACAGCAGACCTGCACCCCTGACGCTGACTGCATTCCTGCACCATTCATATGCTGAACTCAAATGCGAAACGTGAGACAAAACGCATTTTTTCCTACGGTATTTTTCAGCCGGATCCACTCTCCAGGCTGCTCGCTACCAAGCGGCACAGGCAGCATCCCAGAGCTGCATCAGTGCATTTGCCCCCCAGCCCCGGGGGCTGCATCAGTGCATCCCCCACCCCGCTCCCTAGGGCTGCATCGCTGCATCACTGCATCCCCCACCCTGCCCCCCCCGGGGCTCCATCACTGCACACACCCCCCACCCCCTCGGGGCTCCATCACTGCATCCCTTCCCGCCCCGCCGGGGCTCCATCACTGCATCCCCCACCCTGCCCCCCCGGGGCTCCATCACTGCATCCCCATCCCCCCCTCCCCCAGCCCGGAGCGAAGCGGCTGGGCCTGCCCAAGGCAGCGCCGCTGCCCGATCCCCAGCGTACCGGACTGGCGGAACTGCGGGGGGCTGGAGAAGAGAGCATCGGGGGCGCCGGGGCTCTGCCCGTCGGCGGGCGGGGAGGTGGGCATGGGCTGCAGGTCCCCGGTGGAGGCGGAGTCGTCCGTGCGACGCTTCTGCGAAGGAGGAGACCGAGCATCTTGCGCTGCAAGACACAAAGCAGGCCCCGAGCCGGCCTTCAAACG
>VZSC01012869.1:46843-97874 GCA_013398225.1 Steatornis caripensis | reverse complement strand
CGAAAAGAAAGCGGGCTGCGGGCGCTCCGCCGCCGGCCGAGCCTGGACCGGGGGAGGGGGGGGGTGGTCACCGCCCGTTCCGTTCCCTCTCCCCACTCACGGCGAGCGCGGAGCTCCCGGGAAGAGAGGGGCAGCAGCCAGCGCGCGCACCCCCGCAGCCCCAAAGTACCCCGCGCCAGGCGAACCGCGTTGCGCGCGCTCTCCCGGGCTTTCTGGCCAATGGGGAGCCGCGATCGCAACGGGAGCGCCCAACGGAAGCAGCAAGGGGGGTGGTGGGGAACGGAGGAGGAAAGGAAAAATGAGGTGGCCCCTCCGAGGGCCCGAGGTGAGGGTGGCGCCCTGTTCGACCTGCGGCAGTAGGGACAGAAGCATAGCGGTGGGTACGGCTTGTGGTAGGAGACGAAGGCTGACCCCAGCAACGGCACATCACACCCCCCAGCCCAGAGTGGAACCGCCCGCCCCGACAGAATTTCGCGGCAAAACTAGGCCCGTGCTCAAGCAGGGAGGCGTGGGTAGGTCGGAGCAGCCTATTCTCCTCGAAAGGGGGGAAAACTACTACAGTGTGCGCGTGCACCGAGCCGATCCGAGAGACGTAAAGATGCCCCCAAAGCTTCTTCCCTGCCACCGGCCGTTAGACGATGGTGCCGCCCGCGGCGCCTCCCTCCGCTCGGAATGGTCTGGCCGAGATCTACCCGCATTTCTCCTGCCTCCGAGTGCCCAAGCCCTAATGCCACGGAGTGTGTGTGTGTCCTCCCCCGCGGCTGGCTCTGTTGGATCCGTCCGGGGACGGACCCTTCGCTCCCGCTTCTTCCTGCCCCGGTGCCGCCGCCTCCCCCGGCAGCAGCATGGCCGGTGTCCAGGAGCACCTGCACCAGCTGCACCGCTGCCTGCAGCCCGGCGATGCCGCCAGCGCCGCCCTGCACGGCTACAGCCTGCTCCGCAGCCTGGGGGAGTCCTGCCTCACCAGCCCGGCGGGCAGCGCGCAGGGTGCGCCTCGGGCCCGGCCCGGCCGCGGGGGATGGTGGCAGGGGCAGGGGGGGCCGTCAGGGGCTCTGAGCGAGGCCCGGCGCGGCCGTTCCCTCGCTGGTGCCTTTACNGATGTTTCTGTGGACTTGTGCTCATAGAGGTGGGTACTGACATAACTGTATTGTTGGAATATGTTATTGTACCTACACTTCTAGGAACTGGGAAGCCTTGGTGTAAATGCTTAAAATAGCTTAAGGACAGTATTTTCTTCAATTCCCACTATTTTTAGATGACGTCAGCTACAAGGGCACCCAAGCTACCTGTTGTAGCAGGATGTCTGAGGGGACTGGTTGCACTCATGTACAGGGCACACGGGATGCCTTGTCCTGCGGGGCGGCCCTGCGCCCGTCCTTCGCTCAGCGCGGTGCTCGAGGGCCGCTGCCGTGGCATACACGGTGGGTTTCAGGGGAGGGACGGTCTCTTGCCCCAAGTAACCGTTTCCCTTGGTAAAAATACTTCAGTGCGTGCCCCTCGGTGCCCACCTGCCCCCAGGTTGGCTTCCCCTGGCTCTGAGCAGGGCCAGGCCCCAGCTGGCGGTTGGGGCCTCGAGGCCTGTGCCTGAGTCCGCGGGGAGGCCAGGGGCCCCTGCGTTGAGCTCTGGTTTTTCTGGTGGCAAGCGTCAGCCGCGCCCGAGGCGTTGGGGGACCCTTCTGCCCAGGGCTGTGTGCAGCCCTGCCTGCTCGGGAAAGGAAAGCAACCCTGTGACGGTTCGTTCGGTTCCCCGCAGCGCTGCACCTGTCGCTGGTGTTTTCCCAAGAGCACGGCTTGCTCGTCTTTATCCACAGGTCCCTCGGCATCGAGGAGGTGAGTTGGTAAACTTTAATTTTTAAAAAAAACGTTGAGTTAGTGCTATATGAGCGGCATGTTATATTACCCACATTGAAATACTTCTTATTTTTCAGTTTCGAGACTGCAGGGAGGAAGCACTGAAGTTTCTTTGTGTCTTTATGGAAAAAGTTGGTGACAAAGTTCAACCTTATGCCTGTAATATTAAGGTACGTAAAAGAAAATTACTTCCTAAAGGTCTTTGCCGAATGGTTGAAACAATTCTGGTGGGTCTCATACTGAAACAGATTCGTAACTATCCTTCACCCCTCCCAGTCTGCCTTACCCATCTCTAGTGTTCTTGTTAGAGCTGAAATAACTCAATTGACATAAAAGCGTAACGAAGACAACAGAGAACTGTGGAATTGTTTCTGCATCTGTAGACTTAATTTTATTAACTTCTATTTATAGAACATAATAGGTCTTGATTTTGAAAGTTACTGAAATTGAAAAGAATAATTATAAATGTTAGTGTATGACTGAATGAAAATAATGACTGAATTCACAATTTAAGTGTAATATTTTAAATGTTTCTATATGCGATGGTTAATTTTAAATACCAATTAAAAAAATTATTCCCGTAAAGTTGTTACTTTTGCAATATATACCAAAATTGGTGGGAACTACAGTGCCTCTAAAACTAAGGTTCTTTGAGTCTAGATTGCTGAATAATACTGGTTTGCATAGAAATGCTTGACTGCAGCGTTGCACTTTCTCATCTCAAATTAGTAGCTACGTGTTGTAAGGAATGATAGTACAGAAGCGGAAAATTTGCTGTGGGTGTATGACTATTATAATGTGAGTTTTCTTTCCTGTCCAGCAAACTTGTATTAGTGTTTATACAAAAGAGAGAGCAGCAAAATGCAAAATCCCAGCTCTGGAACTTCTGATTAAGGTAAAATGTGTTTTATAAATCTCTTCTGTTTCTCGAAAAAGTAGAAAATCTTTTGTATTACTATAGCTGTGCTATATCATGCAGAAAATCTGTAGTCTGCAGTAGCAAGAGAATAGTGATAGTGTAATAATATTTAGAAGTTGGTGAGAGGTGTGTCTTAACGGATTGTGTTCAGTATTCCTCCAGTAGGTTGCTTAGATGTGAGCATGTCGTTGCTTCATCTGCTAGAGCAAGACACGATTGTTTTGGGGGCAGTTGCGGATCTTCTGTCTCCTGGTTAACTATGGTTCTTTAAGGAGAAATTTTGCAGTTCAATTGTATTCTTTCTTTAAAATATTATGTATTAATATCTACTGTTATAATGTAATATATCAGATACAGTATGTAAAAGGTGTGGAGGAGAAGGGCTTTTTTCAGAAGTTTTATTACTGTGTGAGACAATAATTTCATAATGTGCTTCTTTAGAATGCATTAGAGTCTTGTTTTGCAAATGCTTTTGCACCTGCATAATTTGTTTATGAGAAGCAAAACTCCCTTCTGTGTTGTTCTGAGTCAGTTCTTCGTTGAATTGGATTGGCTTTATAGCAGCAGGGAGAGAAATACAATACGATGAAGGCTACTGCAGACTTGCTAAGCCTGTGCTCTTGTGTGGTTTTAAAAAAATATATATATGAAAATTATACTGTGTATAATTTTCCTGTAGTTGATGTGTATATATAATATGTATAATATAAATTAAAACCTATAAATTTTGTATGGATACATATAAAGGGAGGTAATTTGTTGTTAAAGTAGGTTTCATGCCAGTACTCTTTACTGAACCAGTCACCTTTAAATCTCTTTCATTAAGCTAAAGTTACTCACACGAACTGTGTTTTTATTTAGACCAGGTAGGATTGTGGTAGTGATATCAATGATTTTCTTACGTTTTCATTTTTTTAATCTACTTAGTTGCTCCAAAGTTTACGATGTTCCCATCTGATGGAAGAAATGAAAGTTGGGGAGATATTTAATAAATTTTATGGGGAACTTGCCACAAAAAGTAAAGTTGCTGATACAGGTAGGCTTTAATTTTTCTGTCAATGTCCTTTGTTTTATTTACACTCAATTTTTTTTGGATTATACCCTATGGAAATATATAATTGTAATTCCCATGGCAAGTGTGTTTAAATACGGTATCTGTCATGTTTTAGAACTAGTGAGATTTGTTCAGGTCTTCTGACAGTGATGATGCAGTTAGCTGTTTCTTAGCAGACCTATGTATATGTCTGAGCTAACATGCAGGAGAAACCATGTAGCTGAATTTAGTGGTGGCAGCTCATACTGAGTTTAAGCACAGATCTGGTTTAGGATTCCCAACATAAAAGAGTGTTTGTATGTCTAATCTGTTACTATTAGTCCCTGAATGACTAAATTCTGAAAGTAATTCCAGCTTTGTTGTCGTTAACCAGCTTAATTTTGCTAGGCTCTTAGATTAATTTTTTTTCCCCAGGTTCAGTGCTAACCTCATGTAGCTGAATATTTGAAGTTCCTGTTGTACCTGTTTTATAACTGTACACACACGTATACCTATAACTTAGCCTTAAGGGTAGTCCTGGTCCCTCCGGTGGGTGCTCTTATCAAAAGCAGAGGCTGCTTTCTGTCATGTACTTACATGAACTGTCAAAGTTCACGTAAACCGCAGCCCGGTTGCTAAAGCTCTTTGTAACCTTATTCCAGCTCCAGTCAGTTTCGTCCTAGGAGCTGCAGTTTTAGTGTGCTAGTTCCTGCATTGGTCGCCCCTAGTGTGAGCTCATCATCTCCTGCCTTCCCTAATTATGTTACTTATCATGCTAAGCATACTAATATGAGCTCTAGCTTGATTGTCTTGGCTAGTTACAGCTGAAATCTTGGCTTGACGGGTCCAGCACTAACAAAACTTGCTGTGCCTACATAGAACCATGTAGTCTGAACTCAAGCCTAACTTCTGCTCGCTGTTGACCTTAACCCTGATGGTACTTAAAAGACCCAACATAACCTCAAGGCCAGCAGCAAACTTGGATTAGTGGTAAATGCTTCCTCAGTGGATATGGCCTTTATTAATCAGTTTTCTAAGCCACATTTAAAAAAAGTAAATGCGTTTAACTTACTAATGTTAGAGGAGGATACATCTCGTATTGTAGTATGTATACACATACACACATATATATGTATGTAAATGATAAAGAGCCGTCTTTTGCGCATGCTAATCACCAATGAAACCATCAGAGATGGTTTTCTCATGGTTGCAAGCTACATGGGCATTGCAATGCAATGTCAAAATAATTGTTTCAGTAATTAATATTTAATAATATTAAATTACTTTCTAGTCCTGGAGAAGATTTATGAGCTTTTGGGAGTTTTGGGAGAGGTCCAACCTAGTGATATGATTAACAACTCTGAAAAACTATTCCGAGCTTATTTGGGAGAGCTTAAAGCACAGGTATGATTGGACTTTATTTTCAGACTCTTGCATTGCTTTTTTTTTTTTTTTTTAATTTGGTATGTGTAGTGCTGTATGTTGGAATACTCTTGTAACTAGTACAATGTCTAGGGATCTAACTGAACAATCATAAATGCTTCCTTAAGGACTGTTCAAGTTTGTGTTTTCTGGTTCTGAGAAACTTTCAAAGCAAAAATCAAGGCCATCAGTGACAGGGAATTAACCAATTTACTGTGAGAAAAGATGGCATGTGATAATCATTGCAGGAGTGCACAAGAAAAGTTATATTGCCATGCACTGGTAGTTTCTGATTTGGTCTCTACTAGTTGCAGAGTCCTTGCACGTCAGGTAAATATCAGAGTTCTGCTGAACTTTGCTTTCTGTATTCTGCACTTTTAAGACATTAGTGTGTGCTATCTAAGTTGGTCTTGGTGGAACATATTTCATGCATTTCAAAGGATTTCTTATGCTTCTGTAGTTAAACTCGCTTCCAAATGATACAAAACTTTGAGTAGGAGATGTTTCTGTGGACTTGTGCTCATAGAGGTGGGTACTGACATAACTGTATTGTTGGAATATGTTATTGTACCTACACTTCTAGGAACTGGGAAGCCTTGGTGTAAATGCTTAAAATAGCTTAAGGACAGTATTTTCTTCAATTCCCACTATTTTTAGATGACGTCAGCTACAAGGGCACCCAAGCTACCTGTTGTAGCAGGATGTCTGAGGGGACTGGTTGCACTCATGTACAACTTTACCAAATCTGTGGACGAAGGTACGTTCTTCTTCTACGTGAAAGATAGTTGTACAATTTGATATATTTTAATCGTTGTACAGCCAGCAAGCAGCACCATTTCTCGCTGTGAACTCAGAATGAAAATTTCCTTGCTGGTAGATGGTTTATGCAAAAGCCAGGCCTATCCAGCAACATGGTCCTTGTAGTCTGTCTTTGTGTGTAGTGGCAGTGTGTTTCTGTGCATAAATGTTTGAAGTGCTATTTTCTCACCACAGATTGGGCAGCTGTGAGAGCCACATTGAAGCTGGAATGCAGTTTATACAGACATGTGTTTCCCTTAGAGGAGACATGGCTGTTAAAACATGGATATTCAGAAAAATCGGTGAATACAGATGTACAATTTTCTTAAAATGTAAGAGTATTTCAGGAAAAAGCATTTCTGCCCTTTAAAATGAGATATGTAAGGCTTTCCAGTATTGCTTCTTCATACCAAGCTTTGGATAAAAGTATCTTTGTCTTCCCTCTACCTCTGGTGTGTCAATAGTGAAATACTCATTATTGGATTGTTTCACAGATCCTCAGACTGCAAAGGAGATTTTTGATTTTGCAATGAAAGCAATCAACCCGCAGGTAAATCTGCCGCATGTTAATTGTTCCGCATAAATGCATTAGCCCTGATGAAGAACAAATCACATATGACAAACTTTTTCTGATATTACAGGTTGATCAGAAGCGATATGCAGTACATCTAGGTAAGATTGTAAATTATTTCAATTCATGCTGAGGTGGATTGGATACCGTACATACAATGGCGTCTTCTGTCTGGAGTTGTTTATTCTCTGCTGGCTGTCTTCGGATGGCTCTAGTCTTCAGTCTTCTAAGCTGATTGGGGAGCAAAGCTAGTGTACTTTAAGTTGGAATCTGAAGAGTTAAACACGTATTTGGTTAAACTAGGCAAGGCCTAATCAGCTTATGAACAGCAGTGTTAGGGTTGATGCTATTTGCCCCTCTGGAGTAGTACAAAAGCCTGGTATGAGAAGGGAATTGTGGTAGGAATGGAAATAAGAGGAATGTAGCAAATTAGGAGAAAATAGAAAGGTGTTGGATTGGGTTAAAGGAAAAAAATAGGAAGAGAAGGGGAATTTCACTGGAAGAAAGAGGAAGAAATTTGGAACAAGTGAAGTTAATAAAATGAGAAATTGGCCTGTGAAATGTGAGCGGCTTACGTAGAAATTCCAGAAATGCAAGGTTTTGGTACTAGGCCCACGGCAACTGTGAAAGGGTAAAACCCTGTTTAAAGATAGTCTGCCAAACATTCATTGAGGATCTTGAAATTTCATTTATGCTTATACTGGGGACTGTGAAATTACCTATATTCTGAATTCTTTGTTTGTCTGCATCACAGTTTGGTGGAGGAGGGGACTTGAGCATATGTCCTGATCACAGAAACCAAACCTGTGTGAATTATGCAATCGAGTATTATTATTTGCAACCAGTGGAGTCCCTTTCTTTTTCGCTGTTAATGTAAATAACTTGAGAACACAACTGTGCTTTCCACAATGGTGTACATTAAAAAAGAGGATTTTGGCGGATTGTTTTTATGCTTAAGTTCTTGGCGTTTGGATACTGCTACTGTAATGGCTAGAAGAATGCATTTTATACCTTCCAGTCATGGTGGGTGTACCTACCTAAAGTCCTAATGTGGACTTTTATAGTCTGGTCTCTTTTTGGAAAGTGGAATATAAGTCTGGGTTTTAATGAGAATTGTTTTTAAATTGCAGCTGGTTTACAGTTGTTCACCTGGCATGCTGCTCAGTTTGGTGCCTTGCTCCTGGACAACTATATCTCCCTCTTTGAAGCAATGTGTAAATGGTGTGGCCACACAAATCAGGAGCTGAAGAAAGCCAGTCATTCTGCGCTAGATTCATTCCTCAAGCAGGTATTGTAACTTCCCTAGGATCTCTGAGACTAAAGCAAAGTCAAATGTCTTCAAATGGCAGGGATATTTTGGTGCTTGGAAGTTCAGCGAATCTGTTTAATAAATAATTATTTTAAGTGCTTCATATTATGAGCTAGGTATCTTTAAAGACTTACTGCGGGTTTTTTGTGACTTCTTTCATGTTTTTGGAAATCCTGACATTTTTGCATCTGCTTTACAGATTTCTTTAATGGTAGCTAAGGATGCAGAGCTACACAAGAGCAAGTTGAAGTTCTTCATGGAGCAGTTCTATGGAATCATCAGAAGAATGGATTCGAGCAACAAGGAGTTGTCCATTGCCATTCGTGGATATGGGCTTTTTGCAGCAGTATGTGCAGGAAACTACTTCTGATAAAGCAATGTACTGAATAGATTTACAGTTAGGATTCATGCACCATTCATTTTACAGTTTTACACAGCTTGTGTAAATGCTCATGTTTCTGGATTAAGTGTTGAATCTTAATTAGCTAACTGTAAAATACATTGTGGTTGAAAATTATTAAAACACATACTGAATTTAGTGGGAGCACTTGCAGAACTAAGGATTGTAGTTGCTTCTGCTTGTGCACTAGTTCTGAGGTGGAAAAAACAGGGGCTTCCTATACAGCTGTCACAAAACTTAAGGATATGCTCAATCACTTAGGTACACACAATACCTCACTGCTCTGTCTGCGTTTAGTTGAAGCTCTGCTCTGGAAGCAGCTCCAGCTGTGCTCTGGAAGCAGTTTAGATAGTTTCCTACAGAGCAGGAATCTCAATCAGAACACCCAAACTGCACTGCTGACTGCAGGACACTAAGAGGTAATCTGTGAAAAAACTGCAAATCAAAAAAAGAAACCATGCTTATATACATATGTGGAGGGCAGGTATGTTTGTCAGGAAGCACCATTAAGAACCAGCTTCCAGTTTTTGTCAGCAATCAATTAAAATGGGAATACAACAATAAAGTTAAGGTTCTGTAAAGATGGTGTTTATGTATCTGCAACCTATGTACATGATGGTGGTACCCTAACTTTGATATAACAAAATTATACACATTCTTTTTTTTTTTCCTCTCTTTCAAGTATTAGGTTGAATAATCTCAAAGATTATTTAGAGAAGGTTAGGAAATGCGGTAGAATAGCTGAGTACTGGCTGAGTTCTTTTTGTTTTGCTACCTTTTGACCAGAGTGATTTTGTTTTGAGGAATTTTCAACATGCTTTGTTGAAACCTAGTCTTCCTCTTCTGTGATGTGAACTGGAAAGGAATTGAGTTAAAGGTATTGTTTCCAGAAAAATTAAATAAATGAAATAAAAATTACTGAGTTGAAAGAACCTTGTTAAAAATACCCATTATGGAATGCAAGAAGTTGATTAAAATTGCATAATGTAAATATAGGCATAGGCTAATACTGCAAATTTTAACAGGTAAAATGGATCTTAGTGTTCCATTACCTGTAAATCTTTCATGTGTTAAGACACACTAATAGTTGTTACCCTGTTTAGACTAAATCTTGGCCAAGCGTGAGATGGTAGGTGTGAGGAAGCAAGAGTCTTGCTGCTACTGCAAGTAGTGACCTTAGCCTGAACACAAGTTCAGTGATTGGTTCAGGTTCAAGGCAGAATCTGTCTTTTACTGTCTAATCACTAAAATAATTTTAAAGTAGTACTTGCAGTTCTACAAATGATAAATGGATAGTCTTAATTTTGTCAGCATGTTTTTAGGCAGACTAGATTAAACCTTTAGGCAAACACTCGCATTCTGTCATTACCTAAATCAATCCATTCTTTTTTCATGGTCAGTTCCCTACTATGGTTCTTGCCTGTGACCTGGTTCCTGGTCCCTTTTCCACAAAGATTGCTTTTTGACCTAGCTCATGCTGAATGCTGTGATTTACAAATCATTCTGTAGAAAACTGTAAGCATTATTACGTACCATCTAGTACTGTTTGGGATGCTTTCGTCTTGTTTGTTAGTTTAGGAGTAGTCTTTATCCTGTTTGTGCAGATCCCAGTGCAATAAAAGTTTACAGTTTGAGCTGCTGGGTTAAATGTTAAGTAGTAGTAGCCTGAGTGATAATTAGTTAAGCCACATTAAGGTAAGCTGCTTACTTCTTTAATGCAGCTAGGTCAAAATATAAGCGAATATTAGCATCCATAATGCCGTGTTTAAGATATTTGCAGCCAAACTCCATACTTTTTGGGCTAGATTTGAAATCGTGTCACTGAAAGTTCAAGTACTCTTATAGTAAATTGTACTTCATCAGTGAACTATTATTTTAGTTCATTGCAGATACGATGTTTCTCGTAAACGTAGCAAGTAGAATAATTAAAGTTGGTTTATTCAGATGTATTGAGTTCCTGGAAAAAATTAAAAGATTATTGTTAATATGGTTCAGTGAAGACTTGTCTGGGTTTTAGCGCTACAACGTGTGTTTGCTTGCCCATATGAAGTTGCTAAGTCAGTATTTTATTTTCTCTCTGTAAGCCCTGTAAAGCTATACATTCTAAGGATGTTGACGACATGTATGTTGAGCTCCTTCAGCGTTGTAAGCAAATGTACCTCACAGAAGCAGAAACGATAGATGACCATCTGTATCAACTGCCAAGTTTCCTCCAGTCTATTGCAAGTGTGATATTCCATATAGATACAGTAAGTGGAATATTTAGAAGTACCAGTCTTTTTTTTTTTTGTGCAGCTGCAGATATGTAAGGAGGTAGTAGCTGTGAATTTACCTATGACAGAAGGCATTTTGTTATCTGAAGTACAATGACATTTAGCTCCTAGTGGATGGGAAGACTATCAGGAGAACACTTTATTAGATTTTATTTTAATAAAGAAAATGCACAGAATATAGTAAATAAAATGCTACAGTGCATTGTAATGAAAACCATGATAGCCAAATGTGAACAGGTTTTTATTTATTTTAGGCAAAGCTGTTTATTTGGACCTAGCCTTACCCTTCTTTTATGTGATTTGTAACACTGTATTGCTTTTTTTTTTGGTACTGATACTCAGCATGTTCTCCAAGGCTGATAGTTTGATTTTCCTTTGATGTTATGCTGTCTCTTTTTTTAATGAGGGCTTTCTGGATTCTAGCTGGATCTGAGAAGTAAGGTTGGGGTGGAGAAGAGACCTCCACTTATGTTCTGTTTTCAGATTGTTAAGGATGATCAGATTATACTTCTGTGTTATTATTCCTTAATTAAATTGGTGCTTTTCTGATAAGCTTAAGACTGATTCCACTGAAGCTCTAATCTATTCAGGACCTGCATTTCATAATGTGTTCCAGGAAACTTTCTTATTCTGTTTTGTTTGGGTTTGGGGGTTTTTTTTATATCTAAAATGAATTAAATTGCCAAGTATTTTATTGTTCTCAGAGCAGGTCATGATGTAAACTTTTATAACAAAATGTCTTGCTGAAATAATTCAACATAATTCGTGTTGATACTGAATTATAATCATTGTCTTTGCATGATGTGTTTTGGTTTTATTTCTTTTAGGTTCCTGAAGTATACACTCCAGTTCTTGAACATCTAGTTGTGCTGCAGATTAATAACTTTCCACAATACAGTGAAAAAATGCAGCTAGTCTGTTGCAGATCTATAATCAAGGTATTTCTAGCCCTCTCACGAAAAGGTCCAGTTCTCTGGAGTTTTATTAGCACTGTGGGTGAGTCTGTGATACTAACTTCATTGTGGGTTTTGGGGGTTGTGTTTTTTTCGTTGGTTTTATTTTTCTTTCTTGTTTTTTGTTCCTAAATTGATTAACTGGTTCTAAGAGATATATCTGGAATACCCATTTGGCGTCAAAAATGAAGCTTTTCCCATCCTGTAGTAATGGAGGCTTAGGGTTCTCATTGTGTTAGTTTTCAGTATCCGTTGTTACATCAGTTAGGGAACACATTTAACAGCTGGTTTGGATGACAAAGGCAATGATCAAGGCTATGATCAAGGGCAAGAGAATGTATTTTTGTGATAATCTGTGTAAATATAAGACTTAAGTTCTTCCTCTGAAGGATGGTGGGGAGAAAGGGATTTCGCAGAAAAATATACAGAATTCTGTTAGATATTCTTTTAGTTACACCTACAAAATATCACAGAAAGTATGGTGAATGTAATCTCTATAAGAAAGGCAGTCTTCTTATGCTCTGGAACTTGTATGTAATAAAAATGAAAATTACAGATACATGGTTAGTCACATACAGTCCTGTGAATGCGATAACGAATGTGTCAGCGTTGGTAGCTGACTATTCCAGTACTCTCCAGCATGCTGATGCTTCATTGTAATGGTTTGCATAAATTATTTTAAATTTCTTTCCGCTATTTACAGTGGCTTTTCTCTATTCCTATGGCATTTTTGTTGTTTTCCTTGTTCTTGATTTGGGATGTGGTGTGCACCCAAAGCACCATGCTGGAATGGAGATGCCAAGTCCTTGTCTGTGAGAGTCGTTGGGAGTTGGTGCCTTTTTCAGTAAGGGCGTTATGGGCAATGCCTTGGTCATCACTGCATTCAGACTCAGGAAAAAGTCAAAACAGTACTGAGAAAAAGCAAAAAGCAAACTCAAAACTGGTTCCGTGTGAAACATCCTAGAGTTATGGCTCTGGTTTTGACTATATTTGTCCTTAAAGAAAAATATGCGGTTTTGTGCCTTTCCCTCATCCTGACAGAATATAGAAAACAGAAGACTGATTTAATTCATTGCTAACATAATGAGTAATATGGATGCTGTGCCTTTTTAAGTCTGTTCGGGCTTTTTTTTTTGTTTCAGTGCATCAGGGATTAATCAGAATCTTCTCCAAGCCGATCATGTTTTCAAAGGCAAGATAACTGTTTAAACGTATTTATTTAATCTCCATTTGTAGAGTATATGTTTCAGTTCTTGAGCATCTAGCCCAGTAAACAGGGGAAGGTCCAAAGAAGCAAAAATGGTACAGTCCATTTTGAATTATGGCCCGGTTGTCATTAGTCCCTGGTCCCTACATCTGCTCAGCGTAATGAGGATGTGCCTCCTGTACAGACTGAAAAAAATGACAGGAAGTAGACTTTTGTTCTCTGCAATTTTTGTTTACTGAGGTTGTCTCTGATAAAGTAGGTTGTAATTAAGATCATCCAGCTTTCTCCAGATTAACAAATTTTGGACACTTTAAAAGTTTTATTGAACATTTGAGTTTAAGGGATGACATTAAAGCTTTTTATTCCTGTGCAGCAGGATAATTATAGATTTTTCTCAAGTAACTGACCGCTAGAAAGAGAAGAGCTTTAGAGATTTTTGAAGGGAGGTAGTTGTTTTGTGCTCATTTCAGATCGGTTAAGTAAGAAAGCTAAACATTTTATGTTTCTACACGTGAAAGTAATTTTACATCGTGTTTTGGCTTGAGTCAGGTAGTTATATATGCAGTGTTTCTGAAAAATATTGTGTCCTTTCAGGATTTTTTTGGAAAAGAAACTTCGGAATCAGAAGACTCCCGTGAAGCTGCAGAAGTTGGGACAAGGAGATCGAAAGTGCCAACGTACAAGGACTATCTGTATCTCTTTAGAAGTCTACTGAACTGTGACACAATGAAGGTAAAAGCATGGTTAACATGGAAAGACAAAAGGAAAAGTAATCTTGAATCTTACTACTGCTTTTCTGACCCTAGACTTTTTCCAAATGTCATGCTGTAGAGGAACTGTTTCCTGGATTTAGTTGGATTTTGCGGCTGATAAATGAATTAAACAGAACTGAATTTAGGCTTTCATAGCTGAGAAATGTCTGAAGACTGATTCTCTGAATCGTTCAAATCTTGGTTTGTAAATTCAAGAAATAATTCTAATTCCCATTGTGAAACGTGCGCTTTTTTCCCCCTACAAAGGAATGTGGTTTTGAAGATGAAGACTTCTTTACTGCAAATGCACCACTGCAGTCCTTGAGTCGCTTGCTATATGATGAACTTATAAAATCTATTTTGAAGATTATTGAGAAGTTGGACCTGACTGTCCAGAAACTGGATGTTAATGAACAGGTGAGACCTGATGACATATCCATTAATTTCTGCTGCTGCAGGGGAACCAAAATCACATTCCCTGTTTTGTTTTCATTATGCTTGTATACCTCCTCATGGTGTCCTTGAAGTAGCACTCATACTAGTCAAAATGTTTTACTTCGTGTTTCTGGATATTGCATTGTAGTGTTACAAGATGGGAACATCGGAACAGGAAGATGTTCACAGAACCTGTGATGCCTGCTCTGGCATCTAGTGATTTTCATTTTTCTACTCACTTTTTCCTTGTTAACAAGCATCCCGTATTATTTCTTTGAATTATTGATGTGTCAATTATTAGTTATTTGTCTGTGTCAGACTAGCTAGTAGCAGCTAGAAAAAGAGGAAGAGACAGTCTGTTTACCTGGAAAAAAAGATGTAAATGATTGCTGTGTTGTCACAGATCCAGTGTTCTTGCTTCAATATTTATTTTCAGGATGAAAATGAAACTGACAGTGCTTTGGTTGGGCCTACTTCTGACCCTACTTCAAACCTTCAGCCAACAAAGCCAACAGACTTTATTGCCTTTATAAATCTTGTGGAATTCTGCAGGTATTAATATGTTTTTACGTTATTTGGAAGTTACAAAGTGGTTGGAAGAAATTTAAAGTGAGATTTATTTAAGATGCCTGTTTCTGACTTACGATGATATGCCATATTTCAAAATGCACAAGTTAATTACGGGGGAGACTGTAAGTGTGTTTCAGACATCTGGGTCATAGGTAAAAACATCCTAGCTCATCAGCTCAGGTTTTTTGAAGAGTACAGGAGACAAGTCACCTTAATTGTTTGGGTTTAATTGTCTTTCAGTATTCGTTGTAACTTTTAATATTATGCCGACCATATATACCAAATACTTCAGAGACCAGAAATACAGTCTTACAGAGTATTGTGGGGCATTAAGTGAAAGGTTCAGCATTGCTTGCCTGTGGAGGTCCAGTTGATTTCCCCAAGCAATATTGCAGTCTTGGTAATGGGATGTGATATGTGAGTATGTGTGTTTGTATAAATTCCGTAATGAGATATAATGAGGAAGAAATGGCTTTGCACTGTGAAGTAAAATAAAAATCTTCCTACGCTTACCTCAGAACACAGCATGTAATTATTCCCTCACTATCTTTCGAGCTGCGCTGTTATAGCAATACTTCTCTTTCTTGTACTGACTTGAAGGTTTGGAAAAAATCAAACAATTTTTCCCCCCTGCTTCCTGCATGTTTTCTGTGCATCTGTTTTAGGGAGCTACTTCCAGAGAAGCATGTTGAATACTTTAACCCTTGGGTATATTCCTTTGGTTATGAGCTTATTATACATTCAACGAGACTACCTCTTATTAGTGGATTCTACAAGCTACTTTCTGTTACAATGAGAATTGCCAGGAAAATAAAGTACTTTGAGGTGAGATATCTTTTCCCAACAGCGGGATAATATGTTGTATTAGTGATGGTGCAGTTCTTTATACATAGTCTCTTATGCGCTATGGAAAATAGTTCTGTTACCTTAACTGTTACCCAGTTAAGTGTTTATAGCATTGTATGTGTCCGTAGCTAAAGGCAATACAAAGTCAAAATTTAGATTAGAAGCCCAGTTTCTGAAGAGACACCATCTGTGTGTAACACTCTTTCCAAAATGCTGAGCTGGGTGAACAGAGGGATGGGAAATACACTTGTAGTGCAGGCAGAAGATAGCTTGGATATCAGAAACAGTCGAGCCAGAACAGCAGAGACATGTATAGGTTAATTACCGAATTTCTGGGGTATACTTGTATTCCACTCACTGTTCTCCACAGGAAATACCATGCTCTATTGGTGGATGCAGCATTTGCAATATGGAAGCTATTGTAAAGTGACAGTGTTTCATCCCATTACGTGTGTAGCCCACCACAGAGCCCAGAACTGTCCCTGCCGCTGCTGGTGATGGCATCAAGTGAAGCAAATTTGGGACCTCATTGGTCTAGATGCTTGTACTGTAGATGCTGTTGTGAATTGCCCTTTCCTTACTCCACCAGCATTCTTGCCACTTGCCATTGGAAAGTTATTTTTCAGTCCTACGTGTCTTGCTTATTTGGGTAATATTAAGTGCATTCCAAAAAGTTGACCCTCAGTGCACCCTATTCATGTTAGTTTCTAAGCTTTGAGAGAACAAACATACATTTCAAGTTTTCCCTGATGCCAGTTTCATATTGGACAGTGATGTATGTATGCTGAGTTGAACTTGTGCTGTATATTTATCCTGTGTACTACATTTTTTTAATACTGTTGACGTGTGGTTTCTGTTTGGTAGAGCGTCAGTCCAAGGAGTCTCAGAAAATGTCCTGAAGACCCAGAAAAGAAGTCTTGCTTTGCACTGTTTGTAAAGTTTGGAAAAGAGGTAAGTGATTTTGCTGGCTAACTTTCTTAGTCTGAATATAAACGTACATGGCTCAATCAAAATTCTGTCTCCTGAGAAATCTTATATATATATGGTCGAAGTATTCCAGCTCTTTGAATTATGCAGCATAATGGAGGTTTAAGATCTTTTCCTGTCTGTTTTTTATTTTATTTCAGAAGAGTTGTATTGGTCACTTATTTATGTACAATTGAGAACTAACTGTATAATTGTACATTAAATACTTTCTGGCAACTGCAGGTGAATGAGATTCTGGTATTGGTTTTGAATTGTTTATTGGACATGAATATTGATATAGCTAAACCAAGATCTTAAAAGGTTTATGGTTGTTCTTGATCTTTTTATCTGAATTCTAGGTTGCAGCAAAAATGAAACAGTATAAGGATGAGTTGTTGGCATCCTGTCTGAATTTTTTGCTCTCTTTACCACATGACATTATCATGCTTGATATCAAAGTATATATTCCTGCACTGCAGGTGAGTCAAAGTGATGTACAGCTTTTTTTGCTTTTTTTTCTAAAACATGTACAAAAATTCTGGAGCAAAGTTAGTATCCTGTTGAGCAAGTAAGATAACTACTAAGCTTTGTACTGTCTTCAGAGAGATAGTATACGAATGACTTGATTTTTTGGATAAACAAGTAACTTGCCAGAATCTGGTTTTGCACTAAGCTGACTCTGTTAGTGCCTGTGTTGTGATGTAATCTGTATCTGCTGTGCTGATCTTGAGTGAGGTGTTAAGCAGACAAAAGTTGTTAAGAAGTAACGTGTATTGTTTGCTAAATGCTTTCAAATATGTTTTATTTTCCCTTTAAATAATAGTAGTCAATAAAAATGAAAGACTGATAGTTTTGCATTTGACACACAGAATGCATTTAAGCTGGGCCTTAGCTGTACCCTGATGGCTAATCTGGGACTGGATGCTTTGGAAGACTGGTCAGCTCACATCCCCAGACATATAATGCAACCTCACTACAAGGATGTTCTACCTCTTCTTGATGGTTATTTGAAAAACACTACATCTTCAGGTACATACAGGCAAGAAATTGTTGGTCTTGAGGAAGAGGAAAATAATTTTTTCACAGTTGCACATCAGCTGTGGTGGATGCACCACATACTTTTTGTGACACGCTTTTTGTCTATATTGTGCCCTCCCTGTGGCTGGAACAATATAACTTCTCTTATACCCCAAAATTTACCTTTTTCTTAAACTAGGATTTATTTGCTCCTGCTAAACAGTCATTAATTTTAGCCATTTTATATGCCATTTCTCTGTGATTTGTCCTTTGTGTCCTTAAGTCAGCTTAGTTTTCACTAATAGAGACTTATTTTCCTTAATAAAGATTGTAAATGAAAGAATAATTGTTACATCTTAAAAATAAAAACTAGGGTGGGTGGGTTTTTTTTGAAGAAAGTTCGAATAGGTGCATGAGGTGCTGGTACAGTAAACTAATGTTAATATGCTGATTTTTTTGTTAATCAGTTGAATCCCAGAATAACTGGGAAGTAAGGAAACTTTCTCGAGCAGCCCAGAAGGGATTTAATAAAGTTGTGATACAGCGTTTAAGAAAAGCAAAGACGTTTTCATTGGTAAGAGCACTGTTTCTTTTTGGAGTTAATTGTGAGTTAATCACTTGCCACTGTTCCTCTTCATTTCTTGCATGCATACTTTTTTCCTGAGGGTTATTTCTACCTTAGATCAGTTCAATGAATCCCATTCTACAGATTGTCTCAAAAAGCTGTTACATCAGCACAGCTAGAAAGGTGTCATATTCTAAGGTGAGAATGGGAATGAAGCAGGGAAAGGGAACTGAAGACATTCTTTAAGTTAGCATCACTGCTAGACTGATACATTACGAAAAAAAATTTAACTCCTACACCTAAAATCAGGTCCCAGCTTAGCAGTGGTGCAGTGTGCAAATACCACTTTGGGAATGTGTAACTTCTTTTTTTCAATTATCTTGTCGATAGGTTCATAGTCTGAGAAGTCAAACTTACGTATCATTTTGACCAGTGGCTTCTCAAGTAGCTCAAAATAAGTGTTTTTATTTGTATATTCCAGTGTGCAAACTAACTTGGAATAAACCCTTTTTAGGTGTGAAACTAATAGTTACTCCCATATATATACAACTCTTTCCAACCTAGTGGTCTTCAACAAAATGAATAAATTTTACATCCCATACAGGCTGCTGTGAAAATCAATTGGCTGCTTACATACAGATACTGGATCTAAACTTTAAGTTCCGGGATTAAACCAAATGAAAAGAGTAATTTTTACTTCAAATTTCTTTCCAGTTGTTAGACTATTATGTTGTTCTGTAGATACGTGTTTTCTGTGATGATAAAATTTTAACCTTTACTTGAGAAATGGCAACTGAAAGCCCACAAAATCTGGTGAAAATGCTTTCCAGTCTTCCCCTCTTTCGCTTATTGAACGAAAACTGTTCTCTTGTTTAATGCAGTTATTCTTCCCACAGGTTTTTAATTTCATGTTTTTCATCCCTGTGCTAATAAGAGCCACAAAACCTTCATTTACTATGTAAACCAAGTTACTTCTATATAGAAGTAACTCTTCCTTCACTAATGTGAATCTGTTGAATTGTTTAGGATGACAGTCTCTCCTTGGAAGCAGTAAGGACTAGAGTGGCACGCCTTCTTGGATCTTTGGGAGGGCAGATCAACCACAACTTAATTACGGGTGAGTGTCCGGTCAGTGTAAATAAAAATGTTTACATGCCTCTGCTCTCCCCCTTGAAAGTAGGTTTCAGTGAGGTCTCAACATCACTTTGAGACTGCACAAGCTTTTCAAGGAAAGCTGTTTTTTGTTGCTCTTTTTTAAACAAAATTGCTTTTATTCAGTTTTGGAGTTTAGGATAGAGTGAAGTATTCACTAACCCACTATGAAATGCAGAAAGTGTGTAGAAAACTTCAGTTAAAGGCAAAAAAGTATATGCATCTCAGTATATGGTTTTATTTATTCACCACCACCACCCCTCTGGCTGCAAAGCTAATTTAAAATTCTGCCCCAGTTTAACTCTTTAGTACTTGTTTCCACCTCTTCGCTACAATTCTCACTTAATGCAGTTTTTCAGAACGGAAGCCTGTGAACTGTCTGTGTCTCGGCAAGCTTACTTCTTCCCTTGTGCGTTTAAGGTGCACCATGTCTGTAGTTTTTCCAGGTAGTAGGCCTCCCTTTAAGTGCCTCCTCAAAAAAAATATATTTTCTGCTCTTTTCTGTTCAATCTGTGAATAAGCTTTATAATTTAATTATTAAATATCATAAAATCTAATTAAAACAAAAATGGAAAAGTATAGTGTAAGTACCTGACTGTGAGATTTCAGGGATGAATTCAGTGCAAAATTTAGTCAGTCTGAAAACTAACATACGGAAGTTTTGTTCCTATCTTTTCATGCTTACATTAGTTTTTGCTGCCTTTATAGTAAATTTTCTTTCTGTTAAGTACTTCTCTGTTACTTAGAAATACTATAGAAAGTAGCATTATACCCTGGAAACTAAATATAAAGTTTGGTCAGACTTTGTTAACCAAATTAACAAATGTGGGAATGTAGGGAGAGAAGAGAGTATGGCAGTTTTCCTTGGCGGAGATAGCCATAATGTAGTCATTTTCTGTGCAACTGCAGGAGTCTACATGTTGGATCTTCTTGTCTGATCTGATTTTTAAGAATTTTTTTATGACGGTAGAACACAAAAGTAGTATATTGGACAACTTAAAGAGGTATTTTAAGTCAAGTGTGATTCAGTGTCTTCTGAATTTATAATTGTCTCCGAAGAGCTGGCAGCAATTATTTTTTCCATGTGGTGGCTAAACATCTGTTTGGATGTGCAAATAAAACCAACCTTCTAACATACATCTGGTGCTTGTAACATCTGGTAATTTATAAAGCATTAACATCATATGGCAATCTGATTGAAGTTGGAAGGTTACAGATTTTCAGCTGAGCTACGGAAATAGTTGCTATATGTATATTATATAAAGCTTATTTTTTGTTTTGATCTTTTTCAAATGCATTAGCTACCTCTGCAGAAGAGATGATGAAGAAATACGTGTCCTGGGACACTGAGAAGCGTCTGAGCTTTGCTGTACCATTTGCAGATATGAAGCCTGTCATCTACTTAGATTCATTCTTGCCTCGTGTGACTGAACTGGCTCTTTCTGCAAGTGACAGACAAACAAAAGTATTGATGTTTTTTCTGAGTCTTTTTTTATGCTAGCTGATAAATACTGCATGAAATAACGTCTTCCTCGTTAAGAAGAACCAATTTTAATTAATTCATAGGTAGCAATGTGCTCCTTTGAAGCTCTTTCATGATGACCTTAGATTCTGAGTGTTTAAAAACTAAAGAGCAGAAGTTGCTATAAGCTCTGTCAGACAACATTGTGCTTTGAGAGTTAGACTTAACATAAAAATGAAAATTTTAAGCTAGTTGATCTTCAGTGTTGTTTGGCCTCCTTCTCGTGCATAGCTGATGAACTTGTGGGCCCAGTCCAGCAGAGCGCTTCAGCAAATATTTTGCTGCTTTGCTGGATTGGGATGTTGATATCCAGAGGGAGTCCAGAACAGAGGTATCCTTGAGAACACAATGATGGGTGACTTAGCCAGTGATGAATTTTCTCCAGCTGAGAAGTGACTGCCTGTGATAGAGACTAAAACATTAGGAGAAAGGCCAGTTAGAATATGCATAAATTATTTCCATGGATGTGATCTGTTCCTGGAATGGTGATTTAGCATAGATTGGAATGATTTCTCAAGTACGCCCTTTCCTGTGACTCATTCTTTCCTTCCCACAAGTTTGTCTTCTCTGTGAAAGTAATGGATTCATAACCAAAGAGGCTTTTAAATTTCAGGTTGCAGCATGTGAGCTGCTACATAGCATAGTCATGTATATGTTGGGGAAAGCGTCTCAGATGCCAGAAGGACGTCAGGGTCCCCCACCCATGTATCAGTTACATAAGCGACTATTTCCAGTACTGCTTCGTCTTGCTTGTGACGTAGACCAGGTAAACAGATTAATTTATAAGCATTTTAGCTTGTTTAAAATACCTCTAAATATGGGAATTAATTTATAATTTTCTTTAGAAGTTAGCCTGTTAGAAGTTACCTTGACACGCTGCCTTCCCCCCCCACCTCTAATGTAGTGTAGTTTGTAAGCTGAAATTCTATTTTAGGGATTTCTTCTAGGATTTTGGGGGTGGATGGAAGCCTTTTCAAATAATTCAATAATGGAGTGTAATTCACAGGAACTGAGAGGAGTGTACAGTTACATAAGGCTTTCAAGATTCAAGGTTCATTCAAAGAGTTTGTGGTAGTAGCTCTTTATCACTGTATTTAATTTCTATATTTACCTTTTTCTGTAATAAGGTAATTTGAGGTGAAGTTGATTATTTCAATACTGAATGTGTGCAAAGCTGCAATCCATAAGAAAGCATTTGGGAGAGAATTCATAGCTGCCTCATTGATAGATAAGGATGGTATATTTATTTCAAACATCTGAACCTTGGTATTGCTCCTCTCTTACACAAAACAGAATAGACACATAGGTTCAGCTGCAATGGAATTACAGGTCTTGTACCTTTTCAGACTGCTGTTCGAACCCTGCCATCCAGGTTCTATTTTTAGACCAAAGGGACTATGTGTTCTCTTGAAATATACAGGAAACTCTGTTAACAATTTAGGTGAAACTCCTTTTTCTGGCATATGGCTGAGCATAAACCATAGGTAAATGCGGTCTGGATTGGTCCAAACCAACGCACACAGGCATACACACTGTATCATAAACATACATTTAATGATTCTTCCCTTCATGTTGCAGTATGACAGTATTCAGTCAGGTTGGCTTACAGGTAGAATTCTTGAAATCCAGGAAGTTAGAATAATGTATATGCCAAAGATTAAGGCAGATTTTAGATCAAAATACAGTTTAAAAACAAACTTATCTTCTTCCTTGGCTGTATATTGGCACATCAGTCCGTGGCATGCAATGTTCTTTGTCTCAAAAGATCTTACTGAAAGCAAGCTTGGGGATGTTTTGAGACTAGTTGAATAGAAACCACATTTATTTTTTTAAAATACTTGATATGGGAATGTAATATGAAGCTGATTAATTATTTTATAGATCCTTTTATGAACAAGAACTGTTTTATATTCTTACATATTTTCAATAGCAAAATATCGTAGAAATATATTAATCCTAGAAATGTAGTTGGCTTTTACTCTTTTCAGGTAACAAGACAGTTGTATGAGCCTTTAGTCATGCAACTTATTCACTGGTTTACCAACAACAAAAAATTTGAGAGTCAAGACACAGTGGCATTCCTGGAAGCTATTTTGGTAGGTCATGAGTCTTTCTTCTCTTTTTGTGTGCTATGTGACTTTATTGTTAACTAGCATCACTTTACTACTGAAAGAACTAGGAACACACGAACAGATAGAACGACTCCCTGTTTGTCTGAAAGAAGGGAAACAGTTTATCTTTTTTTTTAAAGACCATTTAATCTTTCTTAACTGAGATTTTGATGATGGATTTATCTATTTCTTTGACATTTTCAAAATGCAGGTGTAGTATCTTGAGAGTCTTTACAGGATTGATGAAGCACTCTTTTTATGATCAGTGTGTACAAGGAACTACTGAAATACATTCACCCTGTTCCCCCACTGAGTGAAAGTTGCTTTTGATGTGTGCTTAAGTTTTCTCTTAAGTTTCTTTGCTTTCACCAGATGCAAAAGCTTTAATTTTAAAACTGGCTTTTGCACTGAGCTGAAGTGGTTGAAGGCAAGGTAGGTCAGGTTTTGAAGAACTTTCTGTAAATGAAAGCCAGTGTTGTCACACCACTTCTAAAGCAGAGGAAACTAGCCCATCAGAAAAATGAAGTGAGTTAGGCAAGACTCCTAAACTGGTAGCTGAGACAGGAACAGAAATCCAGATCTTTGAGGCCTAATCCTGTGCTGTGAGGGCTGGAAATGCTACCCTTCCCTTGCACAGTAGCAATTTGGAAGCTTTGTTATTTCTGGGAAACTGTGGGTACAGTAATACTGTGTAAATAAGCTGCTCTAATACTGCACTGAGACAATGGCAGGGTTTTTTTCGTTCTTGTAATGAAATATTCTTGTGTCATTTCAGAGTGGCATAGTGGATCCAGTTGACAGCACTTTGAGAGATTTCTGTGGTCAGTGCATACGAGAGTTTTTGAAATGGTCTATTAAGCAGACAACACCCAGACAGCAGGAGAAAAGCCCAGCAAACACAAAGTCCCTTTTTAAACGGTTGTATAGTCTTGCTCTTCATCCCAGTGCTTTCAAGAGACTGGGTGCAGCACTTGCTTTTAACAGCATCTACAGGGAATTTAGGTGAGCAAACAGAGCTCGAAACAGTAACTACCTTGGACTAAAGGTTCAAGGAGATAAAAAGAATAAAGTGTGGAACTCAAAATAATCATCCACTGACACTCGTTCTGTTAATGTATGTGATAGCTGTAAACTTGAGTTACTCATCTTCTTCGTTTTTAATTATGATTTTGTAGTTTGGGCTTTCTGCAAGTGGGGAGCGTATAAATTTAAATTTCTATCACAAGTTTATGGGAAGTTACTTACGCCTTTTAAAGGTGATCAGCAAATTTAATTGCTATTTTTAGAGTGGGTTAGATGTATTTTTTTTGTGCAAACATTTGTGTGGTTTGTCTCTACAGTATTTTGATTTTTTTAAATTAGACTTTCACTCTTAGTCCTTCTTCTGCTCATGTTTCTCACCAAATTTATTCCTGATTTTTAAAGGGAAGAAAATTCTCTGGTGGAGCAGTTTGTATTTGAAGCATTGGTTGTATATCTGGAAAGTCTGGCCTTAACCCATACAGATGAGAAATCATTAGGTAAGCTATAATTAATTATGTATGGAATGAAGACAAAGGCCATACTGTTGAATCTTGAGTTTAAAAATAAAACTAATGCAACTGTAGGAAAAGTAAATACGCTTACTTTTGCAACCAATGAAGGATTATTTTTCATTACTGGTGGAGAGGTCACTTGCTGTCTAGTTAGAACTCTTTGAATCAACTCCTTGCGACATATAAAAGTGGAAGATTTTGAGCCCAGGAGAAAGAACCTTTTCACATTTACAATGATGTACAGTTTTATAGTAATACTAAAAATGCTAGTGGTGCTTCTGGTTTGAGGCCTGGTTTTGCAGTTACGCAGTGTAAAAATGTAGCTTGATGAGAATCTTGAAGTCTACTCCTTTATAACAAAATGCTCCATAGATTGTCATTTCTATATATTCTGTGGAAGGTGTCAACCATTTTATAATTCCCCTTCCTGGTTGCCTTGTCATTCTTCTCTACAACAGTATGTAGCTGTGTGAAGGATCTATGACCTCTTCCACAGTGCTAATGATTCTTCAGTAAACCTGCTTTTGTCTCTGACTTTCATCAATTAATAGTAATTAGAACATAAAACTGAAAACTGATGTTACAAAGCTTTATTTTTTTCAGAGAAACAGTTCAGGATATGATACAAGTGTCCACAGAAGAAATACTCATATGGGCAATTTTTACAGTTTCTCTAAGCGTGATCACAGAAAGTGGAATACACAGGTTCATAGCAGAGGCCTCATGGTTGGCTTGGGCCATGTTGACCTGTCTGCTGTTTTATGATCTTGTTCTGTGGCCTTGAAAAATTTACTGTAGAAGGAAAGAGTAGTGGAGCTCGTAAACATTATCGTGTGTGTAAATCTCTTGCACCATTGTATAGTCCTAATACCTGAATTCGTTTAACCAAGTTGCTAGCATTTATTTGTAGATGTCAATTCTGTCTTTCTAGCAGGTACCACTGAACAATGTTGTGATACTATTAATCACCTGAAGCGTATAATCAAGCATAAAGCACTTTCTCTGAATAAGGAAGGAAAACGGCGAGTACCACGGTCAGCAGTTTGCCCTTTTTTTTGCTTTTCTAGTATTGCATTTTAATTAACAATGTATGTAGTTCCATTAAACACTTGAGATTCTGAATGAGGAATTCATCCTGTGACAGTTGCTGATGCAGATCTCCTGGTATGTGTGTTGAACCACTGGTGGGAAATGCTGTATATATTACTAAAGGATCACGATGGTCATTCTTTATTCCAGCGTGGTGAGCTTGCTTTAGTTTGGTAAGGACAGGTGAAAAAGAAAAGCATATTTCCCTCGTTAGCACTGATGCCACAAAGCACTTGGAGGAAACTCCTCCGAAGTCTGTTACTGCTGTTCGGTGTTAGCAGAAGTAGTACAAATTGCAACAGGATGATCAGCAATTAAAGAGGGGTAGTGAAAAAACTGGAAGAAGCAAGCATGGATTTAGTATCAGGCTGGGTGAAGCTCTGAGTCACCTGGTCTGATTGCATAGCTGACCCTGCTTTGAGGAGGAGGTTGGGCTAGAGACCTCCAGAGGTCCCTTTTTTACCTGAATTACCATGCAGTCCTAAAGAAACAGGCAAGTGGAGTCTGAGAGCTCACTGGTGTGGCATTTGGTGAGTTAGGAGACTGGATAATTAGGGATGGGAAAAAACTATATGGGCTTACTTAAGCTTTAATCTCTGTTTTTGTCTCTTTGAGTGTTACAAAGAGAACAGAAGAGACCTGATTCTGCTTTTTAAATTGTTGCCACAAAGTCTATGCTCTGGGGATCCAAAGTAAAGTGAGGAGAAGGGAAAGCAGTGCAAGATGTGCTTGTAGAAGAGCTCTTCCTCATAGGGCAGATGGCTTGTGGTTAGATAAATAAAAGGACAGTCATAATGCTCATGGAACATTTTTATCTTTCTGAACTGGAACATTATGGCTTATTGGTAGCTCTCATGAGGACTGTTAATCCCTAATATTTTTGTGTAGAGGATTTCCAGCTACTAAGTCAGTGTGTCTTCTGGACGTTGTCATGTGGCTCCTAGCGCAGTGCGGACGACCTCAGACAGAGTGCCGACATAAAGCCATGGAGCTCTTCTATGAATTCGTTCCTTTATTACCAGGTATTTTAAGTCACAGTGTACTGTTATCTCCATTTTCTAAACACTGTGCGTGCCTTCCCTCTAGTTTTCTGTGCAAAGCATTAATTAAAAGAAAAATTACTTTGGAAGTAAATGTCAGTTCACTCAGTGCTGTTAAACAGAAACTGAGTAGTTGCTCGTATTGGAAATGAAACACTGTGAGAAACTCGGGGTTTGTGGGATGTTTGTGGGCATAGAAGAGGGTTTTATTGCGTACTTCCTTTCAGCAGGAAGGAGAACTTACAGGCCCAGAACTGCTCTTGTATCCAGTTATGAAGGCAGTATTTGCTGACTGGGAACTAGTGGGAGTGTCTCACAAATTGGTCTCTTCTTTGTGGATAATTCAAGTAGTATGACCAAGGCTAGACCAGAACCAATGCCTTCTCCGCTAGAAAGTCCAATTTAAAACGCAAAACTTGGGCATGTCAGTCAATTTGCCGCTTAATTCCTTGCTAGTTTGAAATGTGTTTTTCATACAGAATTTATATTTGATTTTACTTCTATCAGGAAACAAGTCTCCGTCTTCTTGGCTGGCTGATCTTCTAAAAAACCAAAGGGTTTCTTTCCTCATTAACAAATTTGAAGGTGGTGGCAGCAATGCCAAAAGTCCATCTGGGATCCTTTCTCAGTCAACCCTCCGTGGTATGCAGGAGCCCTTCAGTTTACAGACCGTCATACGATGGATGGATATGTTCTTAGCAGCACTGGACTGCTACAATACATTTTTTGAGCTGCGAATGATCAAACCTCATGAAGTACTGTGTGAGTGATTTAACTGTTGCATTAGTTTCATTCACGTCTGTTACACAAAGCCCATCCAAGATGAGTTCCTAACCTGGACTTTAAGCTTTTTTTTTTTTTAAATGTAGGGTTGATGAATTTTACAAACTATCCCAAAGGTTTCAATGACCATTTTGTACTGGATGTTTTTGACGAAGAAGTAATAGCGTGTCTTGAAATGTTTCCGTTTAGTCCTAGAAATATACCTTCACATTTCTGTCTCTCAGTCACCTACTCACCAGCAAATTCTTTAATACCTTGTGTAGCCGTTAAGTCTCTCAAAAAAATTTTCTTTTACTCATGCAGGTCTAAAGAAAATGCTTTTTATCACTGATAGTACATTGGTTTAAAACAATACTGTAAGGTCATTGTTGGATGCCGTTAGCATAGGCCTAAATTATTCAAAACTGGGGTTTTAAAATTTTTATCCTTTTTATTACACATGCCTAAATCATCATCATTACTAAGTGCTTGTAATGATCAGTAAGTGGAAAGCTACCCTTCACTGCTTAGAATGTTAGTGTTTGGAACTGACATAGGACATTCGGAGAAAATTGGTGTGAGATGTGGTGGCTTTCTGTTTGTTATCTCAGTTGAACTGTTTTCTTCCAAACATAAAATAATGTATTTAAAAGTTGAGAGCTGCTGTATTATTTCAACTTAGTATGGTTCTTCTTAGGTGTAAATGAAAGATCCTCATTCTTGGAGGCTGTGCAATTCTTCCTTGAAACTCTTGCTTTGCATGATATCCACGCAGCAGAGCAGTGCTTTGATTGCAGTTCGAAAGGCAGTGTGTTCAGTCCACAAGAGAGAGATGTGTATAATTACAGCAAGTGTACCATTATAGTCCGAATCATGGAGTTTGTTGCCATGATCCTGGAAATGTGCCAGCAGGATTTCTGGAAGGTAGGCACTGATACCTGTAGTGGATACAAGGTACAGATTTCATATGTAGTTAAAGATTTGTGTTTTCATTGTGAGGTTAGTTCACTGGACAACATAATCTTTAGTGGTGCTGTAATTGAAATTGATGACTAAACATCGTGAACAGTTATGGTCTTCGCATGTAAGTGGAAAGAATTATATTGCACAGTTGAATTTTAGTGGGTGATGTAGTTTTGATTGGAGGAAGTATTATTTCCTGTACATTCCAGTTGTATATTGACTATGAGATTCCTGTCTGTTGCCTATGACATTGTTGTTCTGTATGGAGTACTTGCAATGAATATTTACTGTATGACTCCTAATGGCCTTAAATGTGTGAAGGTGATAGCTGCTTAAATGGCAGAAAGGCAGATTGTGGCAATTCTTTCTTGAATTCGGGTCTCTCCATTTGCCTACCTTTTATGCAGTATAAACTGTATTTAACGTTATAAAATATAGTACTTATGAGTCTCTGATGAAATTTACACTGCCAAGTTTAGTCCCGAGACTGTGACTGTCTTGTTTTCAGTAAATCTCTAATAGTGTGCACAGAGGTGTACATCTGGATTTCAAGGTGTATGAGCAAGACTGAAACAGACCTGTGTGGACTTAAAAGATCTTATGTGCAGTTTGATGAGATACCATATATCCTGTGTATATTTTTTATAGATACTTAATTTCTGGGTATTAGCACAATTGATTGAAAGTCAGACATTTCATAGAGAAAGAGAATGTCGCTTAATNCTTAAAAGATCTTATGTGCAGTTTGATGAGATACCATATATCCTGTGTATATTTTTTATAGATACTTAATTTCTGGGTATTAGCACAATTGATTGAAAGTCAGACATTTCATAGAGAAAGAGAATGTCACTTAATGAGGATAGTTACTGTTCCATGTTTTGTTTCATTTTTAAATATAAGGACTAATGATTAGTTATGAAGAATAAAACAGGGAAATTAAATGGATTTTTAAATAAAGCTTTTATTTAATGTTTTCTTATTTCTAGCTACTTGAGAAGGAACTCCTTAATGCAAGCCTTATAGAACTTCTGGTCATGACAGTGTGTGATCCATCACATGTAGGCTTTAACACAGCTGATGTGCAAGTCATGAAAAATCTCCCAGATATCTCAGTAAGACTCATGAATGCTTTGGTGAAATCTCCCTATAAGGAATCTTTGAAAGTGTGCATAAAAAAAAGAATCACACCGCAGAGGTATGTAGGAGCCTTTTCTGGTAAACATGAACCCAGAACAAATGCCACTCACCATGAAAAATTGAAAGTAGGTAATGTTGTGCATGGTTGCACATGGAGCTCCCTAACAATGTAATGTTATTGCTTCTCTTTTCTCATTAGCCTTGAGGAGCTTTGTTCTGTTGATCTGTTTAATTCAGATGCACGTTTTGATGAAATCCAGTTTAGTGCTGTCCTTAGTGCCTGCAAGCAACTCCAGAAATGTGGCCTGCTTCATTCCGTTCTTCATGATCAGGTAATGGTTTATCCAGAAAATAATGGTGGATATTTTTATACAGTAAAGGGCTTTCCCTGTGTAAAAGGCTGGTATGAAAGCAGAGAACAGATCAAATGAAGTTGTGTGAAATGAGATCAACAGTGAAGAAATGGTGTTGAATGGGATCAGAAATAAATGTTTTATGTTTATTCTACAAATCTGAGTAGCACAGTACTGAGGTTCGAACGGGTCTTTGTAATTATGTCTGTCTTTCTCCAGTTCCAGGGTGTGGAGGCAACCAGACTCTACCTAAAACTTCATTTTAGTGAGCTTCACAAGACTGAAAGCTCAAAAAATCAGAATTTACTATCGGAAAGGAGGCATTTTTCAACAATTTTTAAACAGAGGACATTGAAAGTGATGAGGGAAATTAGACAACAAATACCTTCAGGCTGATCAAAAGCAATATAGTGGGTCTGAATTGCAGGAAAACAGGACAGAGAGCACTTGGGGGGGTGATCTAGGGTATATTACTTGAATTCTTCCTGCTAAGTTTCTGGTTGTAGTAAATCTCTATTTTACTTTGGGCAATTGAAGAAAAACAGGCTATGCAACAGCCACAAGGACTGAGAGAATTTGTCTACTGGTGTCTTTTTAAGAAGTAACAAAATATTTGATTTCTGTGGGGTATTTGCTGTCCGTCCTCTATGTCTAAACAAAAGCTAGAGCTGTGATTGTAGTGTGGTGATATTCAGGGAGCTGCATGGTTTACGTTTTGTGGCCCACCCATTTTGACTAAGATGTTCATTTTATTTCTGTAGTAATGGTGTTACCTGAAAAAATCTGGAGGAGGATCAGAATCTTCTGAAGATTTTCAGATTACTGTTAGTTTTTTCTGAACTTTGTACACAACAGGGTTGTCTTGTTAAAAATTTTGTTCCTCAGTTAGAAAGGTGTCTTGTCATGGTATGTTTGCATTGCTTTATAAGCATATGACCTGGAGTTCAAGTGTTTTCATTAGCTATGCAGATGGACTGCAAGGCCTTAAAGTTATTTTTTTCAGCTTACATTAATTGTCACTTGTTTGTTTATTTCCATAGGATGAAGGGCCTCATTTCTCAGTTGGCTCTAAGCTTCTTTCAGTTGTTTATAAAGGCATTGCACCTGGGGGTGAAAGGGTAGCTCTTCCATCATTAGACGTCAGCAGTAAGCGATTAGCTGATAGACTTCTGCAGCTGGCCTTTGCTGTTGATGACCAGGTATGATACAGTTCTCCAGTTTTAATGCTCAGTCATCATTTAATTCTACCCATATTATCAGGCTGGTGTTTTATTCATACTCGTACAGAGGAGCTGTAAGGATCCTCTGGCTTAATTGAGTGACAATTGTAGATAAGAAGCATTACAGTGTTATGTTTGTGCTTTAGTTTTGTGCTTTCTGGTAACATAAAACAGTTTGGGATGGGAGCTTTAAAAAAACTCATGCTCTTTTCTAAGAAATGAGTGAAATTTAATGTGCTTGAGATAACTCCGTCTCTATACCTTAATTTTCACAGTGTGAGGAGCTAGTAAGTCTGCTCTTGAACACAGTAGTGTTATCTGTGCCACTGTCAGGAACATCCCAGAAGAACCTGATCAATTTCTCTCATGGACAGTATTTCTACAGCCTGTTCTCAGAAACCATCAATCAACAGCTGCTGAAAAACCTGGATGTGGTCATAGTCCAGCTTATGGAATCATCTGTCAGCAATCCCCAAATGGTATTAGACTTCTTCTTTAAAATGACAAAGTCGAATGGGAATTTTAGAAGTAACACTTTTTGTTTTGTGGTTATAGGTGGATCTAACTGAGTGGGTAGTGGGAAAAAAGTTTATTTGGTTGCACTTCAGACAGCGTTGTATTGATAGAAGTTTTATTTTTTTTGTCACGGCCTACTGGTGCTATCTTCATGATCTCTGGCAACCTGACATAACTTAGGCTGTCTGTCGTCTCCTGTCAAACTGAGTGAAAGTGCTTGCCTATTACCTATCCTAAAATCTATGAATTTCAGCATTTTCTTTGTATAGTCCTTCAGATCAAGAATGTCCTTTCAAAGCAAGTCTGATTGTTCCCATTTACTGTACTTCGATTTTCATTGCAGAGTGGATGTTCCAGAGCATACAGAGTGGATTTGTTTTGGATAAAACTAAACTGGAAAATGAACTCCAACCACTAATGGGTGTTTAGTCCACAGGACTAGAGTAGAAGTAGATTTAAGTATTATAAAGAGAGACATACACATACACACATACAACCCCCCATGACGTGAAATAAATACAGGGTAGTTGTCATGTACTCAGTCCCAGCCCTGCTTGTTTTACTCAACAGATTTTTCTCCTGTTGGTCCACACTGCTTACTAATACAGAGCTCACCTTCAGGTCTGCAAAGGACATGTGTTATAACTGAGAAGCCTTCTTTCAGTACTTCTGGCAAACAGAAGAGTCAAAAAGAAAGATCAAGTCCACTTTCCCTTTTGCTTAAAAAGATGCTCAGGAAAGTAGATCATCCTTTTAAAAATAATTGGATCTTTTTTAATCCAAGATGTTATGCTTAAAGGTGTTGCTTTGAAGTAACATTTTAAAATGCTGGGAGCAAAACTTTTTTGTGGTACCAGAAATTGCTTAATTTGGTTGTAGAGAGGTGTATATATGTTTTAAAAGATGGGTTCTTGTGATGTCTTTGTAGTGTTTCCTGTGCAGAGCATGCCACAATAGATTTACTTTTAAAAGTATCTGATAAGTGATAGGCTACGAATTTACACTGGCTACATGTGGCAATAGTGTTACAAGTCTTGACTTCATTAATTAAGATAAATAGCCAAATTGAGTCAAACACTTTTGTGTTGTCTGGTGTTCTTTGCCTGATTTAAAAAAAAAAAAAGTTATGGATTACATTTGATAACATATTTCTTCTTTAGTTTTATGCGTTTGAAAAAATAAGGTTTGCTGTACTGTACCCATCCAAATCACAAGGTTGCTAACATTAGTCCAGTTTATTAGGTGGTTGCCAGCTATTTGAGAGGAGAATGCAGAATTCAGGTTTGGAAGCCGTTGGCCATTAGTTTTTGAAGAGACTTAAGCACCCTTAGTTCACATCTAGTATGCCATGGTTTATTTTTCTTTTCAAAATCTATGCAAATAGGTTAGCATATGTGCTATTTCTCGTATTTCTCAGCTTCACACTAACTAAAATTTTCAAGTGTTGATCTTCAGAATTATTCTTGATTATTATTTATTTCACCATATTCGCACAAAAAGTACGGGAAGGAATTTCTGCAATGTACTGTGAGTGAAGCAGGAGTAAATGGGATAAAGTCTCTTTTTTGAAAAGTGTCCTTTTAATACCGTGCAGAGAGACTTCTGTATTCTTTTGAGATTTAAATCTAGCATTGCTATGTGATGCTTTTTTTTATGATTGCCCATAGTAATGAAGAGGTCCTTTTCATTTGGAATGCAAGAATCTACCTGTTGCTTTTTCTTCCAGGTTGGTAGCATTTTGAATGGCATGTTAGATCAGAGTTTTAGGGAGCGTACTGTACGCAAGCAGCAAGGAGTGAAACTGGTCACAGCTGTACTAAGAAACTGGAAGAAACTTGACAGCTGGTGGGCCAAAGGTTCAGGTACTGAGAGCAAAATGGCAATCTTGACCCTGCTGGGAAAAGTTCTGCAGGTATGCACTGCTTTATAAAATCCAAGTAACTTTTCTAATTCTGTAGGAATAGTATCTTACTTTAAAGAAATGCTATTTCATTCTAATATTTTACATTTGTAAAAAAAAGAAAAAAGTTGGAGAATATCAGGATCTGATTTTTTTTAATTTGCAAAGTGTAAAAAAAAAAAAAACCCGAACCAAAACATTTGGGCAGGCAAAAATTACTAGGTTTTGCTCTTCTCCTCTCTTTTCCTTCTGGAGAATTGGTACAAATACAGAGAGTAAACTTCAAGCAGCGTCAGATAACATTATTTATTGTATGGCATCCAGAAGGTCACAATGGAGGAGTTCTACCCATATCAACAGACTGCAGAAAGATCTTTGAAAGAAAGACCTTTAGTTTCTGTTACATTGGGGTTTTGTTCTTTTTTTCTTTCTCTGTTTTGAAAGGATAATGTATCTGCTTGTCCTGATGGGGTTTTTTAGGAACTTGTAACAGTAGCTGTACACAAATATAACTTACTGAGATTTTTTTTTCTTTTTTATAATTAATTATTTTAAACGGGAATTGTTTTAAGGGTATGTGTTACAACACAGAATGTGAGCTGTGTTGCTGTATTAGCTGGCAGTGAAGTGACCAGTAGGAAATCTGACTTTGAGAAGGAGCTTAATATTTTTTTTGAACTGGAAAATATCCATGATTATGATTCTTTTTTGTGTGTGCTCTGTAGGAGCTTTAGAATTCTTTTTGAAATGAAAATATTTCTGTATGTGCTTTCTCTTAATTCGTTGTACTTTTGGAAATAATTCTATAGCTCAGGGGGGTTTTTACTGTTCATTAATATAATGATCTCTGCCTAGTTTTAAAAAAAATCCTAATTTTTTCTATCATTCCAGATAGACTCTTCAGTTTCTTTTAATACCCATCACGAAGCATTTTCGGCTGTTTTTAATACCTATACCAGTCTACTTATCGATCAGAATTTAGGCTTGAATCTTAAGGTAAATTGCTCACTTCAGTGGCTTCCATTCTCTCCAGATTAGAACATTAGTCATTCATGAAATTCCGTTATTGGGCTTGAATTTCACCTTAGTTTGCACAGTAACATGGGCACCACTTCTGGTTTTTATTCTCTTGTTCAACATCCTAAAAATTTTAAATAATCCTCTTTGTTCTTCAGACAGAAGGCAATATCACACATGTCATGTTTTAGGTCCTCTATTTTTTTCTTACCCAGATAAAAGGCATGTTATTTTTAGGAAAGAAATTACTGTCAGTTGCAAATTGTGTTTATTTGAGAAATGACAGCTAATGAGGCTTTTAGCGAGGCGTGGCATTTCCTACAGGTTGGTTTACAAATATATACCATGACTTTAACATCCATGTCTGCAAGTACGAGACCAGTACTAACAGATTAACTGCTGTATGTGACTTGGTCAGGAGAGGGAGATAAAGTACTGTATACTGAACGTGGAAGTTACAAAAGATGTTGAAGCATAACTTTTGGAGTAGAAGATGAAAAAGTTTGTACATGCAAAACAACTTTGTGTAGTTGCTACTCTGCCAGCCTACCTTTAGCTGGGCAGAGGTTTGTATTTCCCTGTGCATTCAAAATAAAGTTCAGGATCTTGCTTTAGCTGCCAGGTGATGCATTAGATTGATAACTTGTGTGAGAATGGATGCTTGCTTAAAAGAGCAATGAGGTCTTATTCATAGCCATGTCAGCCATGAGAGATTAATTGGCTTTAAGTCTCACTCAGCAGTGACCAAAGCTGTTTTCCGAACTAGCACTTGAAAGATGCGCAGCTACATGACGTATCTTTATCAGTACACTGAGGCATTGAATCAGTAAGCACAGCCACTGCTGCTATTTTGTGGTCCTGTTCAGCTTGCTTCATAGTTAGAGAATAATTTTTTTAGTGTGAAACTGCATTTCTTTTCTTCAGGGCCAAGCAGTGATAATTCTTCCATTCTTCACTAATTTGACTGGAGAAAAACTTTACGACCTTAAGAATGCTCTTGATCAACTTGTAGCTTTCAGTTTTCCCATGAGGTCAGATGAATTTCCCAAAGGAACATTGAAGCACAATAACTATGTAGACTGCACTAAAAAGGTCAGTATTTTTAATTAATTTGTAATTAGAAGCCTAAGTGAACTATGTTTAGAAACAATGCTTCACAGAGTCTGAAATTAGAGATGCCTTCAGTTCATGTAAGGAAATCAGCTTTTCTGTTTCTGAGTCTTTATCCAGAAGTTTAATTTACATGCACACATTAAATTACGCATATTAAGTACACATATCCTTATGAGCATCTGCTTCTGATCAGTATTGAAAAATAATTACAATTAGATGGAATTGAGCTCATCCAGTGTGGCTCTTTATTTTATGCATTACTTCTTTTTTCAGTTCTTAGATGCATTAGAATTGTCTCAGAGTCCAATGTTGTTGCAGTTGATGACAGAAGTCCTCTGTAGGGACCACAGACATTTCATGGAAGACTTATTTCAAGCCAGCTTCAAAAGAATTTCCAGAAGGTGAATTTAGTCTACTGGATTTTACTCTCTTTTGCATTGCATTTTTGCTGAAGCAAGTGTGCTTCCTCTGTTATGTTGTCCTTGTAATAGTGATGATCTACACCATAGTTTTACTTGATAGTTTTAATTCAGATTTTGCTTTTTTCACATTTCAAAAATACTTTGAAAGTGTGAACAAGTAGCACCAACTTGCAGATAATACTTCCAATGCCTGGGCAAATTTTGTAAAGCCTTCTGTGTAAATTGGTGTGTTCTGGCAGATTGCAGCTGAACATCGTAATTGTGTGGGATAGTAGTTGTGTGGGATTTGCTATCCCTGTATTAACCACGTGATCGCTTAAGTTGATAGCACTTAAACTGACAGTGAATTACTTTGTTCAACGCCTTTCAAAACAGAACAGCATGTTTATTTAATTGAATGTTTCCGGAGTGGTAGACAGTAGACACAAACATGCTCTGTCCACAGAAGAGGTCTTCAGTCTGTTCCAAACTAAACATTCCAATTCATGAGGGGCTCTTAAGTAGTGGCTATTTTGGAGCATGTAGTTTCCTGGACAAAGTCATTTATCTTATGCCCAAATCCCATTTCTGAAGTTTTAGCTTTTATAAAAATACTCAGAACAACATTTCATCTAGTAGTGGAACACTTGATAGGCCACCAAAGGACCCAGTAACAATGAAGTCTCCTCTTTTTTTCCTTGTTTGCCCCTGTCCTATGCATGTACCAGATAATTATTTTTTTTTAGGTTTTTCAGTGAAAAGGGACTGAGAAAGCTAATGGTTGCTGATGGATTAAACTAACAAAGATGTACAAACAAGTTTACCATCTGTTGCAGAGTAAGAAGCTGAGGTTTTCTTTGGAGAGCTCCACAATAAGTGGCGATTCAACCTGATCTTGCATGTCTTGTAGGATGATAACCCAAGAGGGTATGAACACAGACAATAAACATTTTAAATTTCAGGGGGTTTTAAAACATAAGCAAGGTCTGGTAAAAGAGTTTTCATCTTGAGATTTCTGTCTTGTTTAGGAGCACCACTGACAAACAGGTGATAATGTTGGACACTGTTCACAGAATGTTCCAGAGCGAAGACCTTCTTTCAAATACTACTCGTCAAGCATTTCTGGATCGCTCCCTTCTCACTCTCTTGTGGCATTGCAGCTTGGATGCACTGAGAGAATTTTTTGGCAAGATTATAGTACAGGCTATGGATGCACTTAATTCCAGGTTTACAAAGGTATGAAATTAGTTTCTTTTTTTTAGGATTGGGGAAGGTCTAATAAAATGCTGGTATTGGTATGTACATTTTGCTTAACTTTGAGTAAGACGCTAATTGAAACCATTTGCTTTCCAGTTTTCTGTATCTTGAAGCACAAGTTTGTGCCAGTTACATACTTTGATTATTAGTGAGAAATTTTTCTTTATTCCCAAACACACTGTTGCTTTGAAGTTAATTATGTTTGCATATCTACTCTGTATAAAAATTTAAGTTGGAATGTTATCTATGTATATCTAAAGGGATCTGAAGGTCTGTCAAAAGCAAAAACCCATTCTAACTTGGAAATGTTAAAGCTGCATAAAATTGTAGCCTGTTCATACATTGTAAGAGAGAGGTATTCAGCTTCCGTAAAGAAGGCTCTTAAATTGGGTGCGTTATTTCTAGAGAAAGAAACACATCTTCTAATCATTGCAAAGATCCTTCAGCAAGGCATTAGGAGCACAGATCATACTTTCCCTGTTTGCAGCCTACCCTGCAATTTAGAGTATAGTTACAGGCAATGATTTTGTTGTTAGTGGACATCTCTGCTCTTGCCGTAGTTCTTTGCTCCTGTGGTTTTTTTGTTTAAAGGCTACGGGATGAACAAGATGCTGAAATTATCCACATTTAGCAGTAGTTATTAAAAACAAAATGCTAAAACCAAGACTTACAACCCTATAAACCTGAAAGGAGGTTGTGGCAAGGTGGGTGTTGGTCTCTTCTCCCAAGTAACAGCTGATAGGACAAGAGGAGATGGCCTCAAGTTGTGCCAGGGGAGGTTTAGATTGGATATTAGGAAAAAATTCTTCACCAGAAGGGTTGTCAAGCATTGGAACAGGCTGCCCAGGGAAGTGATGGAGTCACCATCCCTGAAGGTATTTAAAAGATGTGGGGCTGTGGGTCTTAGGGACATGGTTTAGCGGTGGACTTGGCAGTGCTAGGTTAACAGTTGGACTCAACGATCTGAAAGGTCTTTTCCAACTTAAATGATTATATGATTCTGTGGTGACAGGTACATATATTTTGCTTACAGGTGTCACGAGTCTGAGCCGTTACTTGATATTCTACTTTTTTCACTCCAATGTCACTATAATGATTTAGGCCAATTGTAGTTAAGACAGCTCACCTGATAAGGAGCGGGTCAGAATAGTTTTAGTAAACGTATTACACAGAAACTCGGAATCTGTCAGTCTTTTGTTATCATCAGCTCTTTATTTTAGAAGGTAGAAGTAAGCTGAAGGCTGTTTACTAGAAACTAGAGTAACTGTGGAGCTGCTTAGGAAGGACAGGATCTGGGAGATCTCTTTCTGAGATTTTGCTTATTTGTTTCCAGTCCAATGAATATACTTTCGATACACAAGTCACCAAGAAAATGGGGTATTACAAGCTACTAGAAGTGATGTATGTGCGTCTTTCAAAAGAGGATGTTTACTCCAAGGACTCTAAAATTAACCAGGCTTACCGTGGCTCCATGAGTGTAGAAGGAAATGAACTTACCAAGACACTAATAAAGTAAGACTATTCTTTATTTTATTTCTTTTAAATTTCTAATTAGGTTTTGGGCAGATACACTTTTAAAGTATGCCATATGAAGCAGAAGATTGATTTTGCTCAAGGGTAAATGTAATCTGTGACGTAGCTTTTGATTTTAAATGGAATAGACAAGATTGAATTTGTATTGATAGAATGATCTCTGAGGTAGACTACAATCCTATGTCAGGATAACTTTTGCTTCTCGTTTTTGCCTTTTTTTTTTTTATTTGTTAAGCATATGCTTTTATTTTTGCTTTTAAATATGATCCCTGGCCTTTAATTTCTGTTTTCACAGTTTCAGTTTCAGAGTACTTACAGATTTATGTAGACTGTGGTTCTGTTTTGTAGGATAGGTATTTATATGACTGATGAGAAGATAGGATGGATTTGCATTTACATTTCATAACATAGTAGCACACCCAGTAGGTGTAACTTGGTTTAATCACCACTGCAGAGGGAGACAAAAGATCAATACTGAATAGATATGCTAATTAATATTATTTAGTTTGTTTAATATTCTAAAAAAAAATAAGGTGCCTGAATTGCTGTTCATTTTTTGGTTTTGTTTTAATTTTATTTTACAATACTATGCCCTACAAGGACTTTAAAGAATTTCTTGACTATGATTTGGGGAGGATCTATAAATGGCTATGGACAAAAGACATATAAAAATTGCTTCTAAACTGGTTTTCTGTGGCTAATGTATAGCATAGCTTAGCATGCCTGTCCCTTCATAATTTCTTGGGAAAGGACAATGAGAGAGATTTATGCATGGGTTGAAACCTGCCTCCATCTTACCTGAAAATGGCTTATCATCATATTCCTGACATGAAGGACTGTTGTGTAAATTCTTGGGGACGTTGACTTTGTTATTGCTGAATGGTTCCATTTTAACACGATACACTTGTGGAGAACTTGAACATGTCTGAGCTGGTTTAATGCTGATACTGCTATAGTAATAAAGATCTCCTGAAATTCTGTTGTTTCGCGGGTCTCTGACTGGGACCTTTCCTGTGCTTCTGAAAAAAAAAAAGACTTCTGATGGTGTTTTCTTGCCTGCTTTTATTTTAAGGTCATGCTATGATGCATTTACAGAAAACATGGCAGGAGAGAGTCAGCTGTTGGAGAAGAGGAGACAGTATCACTGTGCAGCATATAATTGTGCTATTGCTGTTATCAGCTGTGTATTCGCTGAAAGTAAATTTTATCAAGGCTTTCTTTTTACAGAAAAATCAGACAAGGTGAGACGCTGTTGTTGCTGTTAGAAAGCTTCCAGAGCATGAGACACAGAGTGATTTTGCCCGATTGCAATGAATCAAAGAATCAAACCTGAATGACATGCAATTATGTTAGCAAACTACCTGATGAAGGTTTTACCGTCTGTTTGGGAGTGGCTAAAGTAGCGATACCATTGCCCTGTTTTCCTTCTACTCTCAATCAATTTTCTGAAATATGAGGGGAAAAAACTATAGTTCAAGTTTTCTGGTGCTTGGAATATACTTGAATAAGAGATACTCTCTTTCCAGAGCACATTGTCTATGCTTTGAATTCTTGAATAGTTGAATAGCAAAATTTTCTGAAAAGTGTTGATCTTGAAGAGAAAACATGCCATATTTTCTATTTTGTACGTTGATCTGTTGTTTTTAAGAAAAAATGAAATATGTTTAGAGCAGTTGTTACTGTGTGTAGCATTATAGGTTTGATGTTTCCAAACATGCTTTGGTTTGCAGAACTTGCTGATTTTTGAAAATTTGGTAGACCTGAAGCGTCAGTATACATTTCCTGTAGAAGTTGAGGTGAGTGGAATTTCTGGGCTTTAGTGTTCTTAAGTAAAAAATGAGTATGGCTTTAGCAGCGTAGTCACTGTAGATCAGGTCAGTTCTTATGTACAGAGAAAGAGGATTCTGTAGTGAAGAAAAATTCAGTCCTCTAATGATTTAAAATAATTTTTCTGAGAGAAATCCAAACTTGACATTTAGAGCACACGTGTAGTGCACACAAGTTTAATATACTTTTTAGCATACTCACACTGATAATGAACAGCTGTAGGAATAAGTAATTTAACTGTTGTTCTGTAACATTAATTATAATAATTTACAACATGATATTTCCGTTCATGTTAAATGATCATTTTTTGTCACTTCTGTAAAAAATAATGGTAAACAAACTGTAAATTAAAAAAACTAATTCATTTTCAAACTTTATTTCTTGCTGTTTAGGTGCCTCTGGAAAGGAAGAAGCGGTACATTGCTATTAGAAAGGAGGCTAGGGATGCAGGAAATGGTGATCAGGGTATGAGAGTCGTTTATGGCTATAAAAAAATGCCTTCTTACTTTTCATACAGTGTTCATTGATATGTTGCTAATTGGCTTCTACAGTAGCAGGAACAAATAAAAGCATTCAATATATTTCATCTAACAACAAATTCCCACCCACCCTTAAGTTTTAGTGGCCAATAAAGGCTTATTTCTTGTAATTACTGTGATTAATTGTCTACTCTTTTTCCTATTTAGATGAACCCAAGTATTTAGCTTCTGCTTCGTACATGATGGATAGCAGTTTGAGTGAGGAAATGAGTCAGTTTGATTTTTCTACTGGAGTCCAAGGTTTTTCTTATAGCTCCCAGGATGTTACAGCTAACAGTGCTCGTTTCAGGAGAAAGGTAATTTAGTGACTTAGGTGCTGTGAGGAAGAAAAGTTTTATGCTTTGTAGCAATTGCATCTTTTATTGGGATAGAGAAAGGGAAATTTCTGGTCTCCTATATTTGTTCTACTTGACTGAGGGTGGTTCCTCCGGAAGATGATGGAGGGGGACTTGAGCTGTGTTCTGTCGGTCATTTTTCTTCTTCGCTCTCTCCGTTGTCTACAGCTGGAGAAAAGCAATGCCTTACCTTGGGTTTCTGAAGTTCAGTAATGTGAGTGAAGTCCAGACTGAGTTGTAAAAAGGTGGCTCGTGACTTTGTGTACCCTCACGACTATCCTGTGATGGTTGTGTTTTGCTGTTAGGCACATGGTTTCCTCATTTCCCTCTTCTTTTGGTCTTTGAAGGCACTTGACCAAGCTGATTGTATCAAATGCATCGAATAAATGATCAAACACTTTATTATTTTTGTACCTCTGTTGTGGCACCTTGTATGTAGCTGTTGGTCCTGAAAGAACAGCATTTATTGTCATCCAAGACATTAAGTTGTGTTCCTTCCACAGTCAAGAGATGTCTCTTCAACAGTAATACTGATGGGATAGATATTTGCTATAAAACAGAAAGAAAGCTTGTGAAAGTACCATAGACACTGAAGATGAAATCTGTCAAAATAACTGTTAACATTGGTAAAGATAAACTGTTTCCATGTTTTGGAGCAAGGACGTGTTTTAGCTGCAGTGACGTTAACCAGAAATGTATGTTCTGTCTGCTTTGTGTAGTAATGTGATTTCTAACTATAAACAATTTTTTTTTTTGTGATTTACTCTGTGTAGCAAGAATGCTGCTGTAGTTGCTTGCCAGTGAATCACACCACATCAGTAAAAATAGGGCTTTCCCCCTATGGAAGATGTTAACACATTCTTTCAGCTATGAAATGAAATAATTTCTGTGAGGTTCAGCTAACCCTTCCTGCTGCCAGCAGTTGCCACACTTATCCTGGCAAGTAGTGAAGTCAGAGTAACGTGACGTTGATATCTGTTGGCACAGAAAGTGAAAGATGTGCACAGCTGGTGCATATGTATGGGAAGGGTCTGTTTGAACAACACATTTCATGTATTTGCAGTTGTGCAAGCTGAGCGTATAGTCAAATCTGTAAACTCAGATAAGATCAGAATGACTCATGGCATTATCATGATTTAAAAGAAAATACAGTGCTTTTATTAATCATAGTAACACTTCTTTTTCAGGAGCCCACAGAATACATGGTTTTAAATGATGAGATGGAACTGGAAATGGATGAACTCAACCAACATGAATGTATGGCTTCTATGACCACTCTAATTAAACATATGCAGAGAAACCAGATCACGCCCAAAGTCGAGGAGGCCAGTATTAACCAAAAAGTTGACATTTTTTCACGAATTATGCCAAGAAAAGAGAGTCATGATTGAATTCATTTATTGATTTTCATAGCTATATTATAATGAGACCTGTCTGGCTCATGCTGAGGCCCTTTTGACTTGGTAAGCCTGTTTGGTCCAAGAAGTGAGTTGATTTTTGCTCATCTCTTTTAATTTCAGGGGACAGTTCCAGTAGATCTTCCTCTTTGGATGAAATTTCTGCATGGAAAATTAGGGAACCCGTCAGTACCGCTAAATATTCGCCTCTTCATAGCAAAACTTATTGTTAATACTGAGGATGTGAGTAACTTTTTTGTCATATTTTTTCTGTTAACATAACAGGTTGTATTATACTATCAACAGTGTAACTCTTGTGGGGTAAAATACTTCATCAGCTGAGACTTTTGGGGCATTCAAATTGAGTAGTTTGCTGTGATAGAAGAGAGCACGTTCATTGCCTAAAATTGCAGATAGTGCAAGTATTTTGACTGTAGTATAAATACTTTTGCTCCCAAACTCTAATTCTGTAAGTACAGAGTGTCCACAATAAACTCCTTTCATAAACTATAAGTAATTGATTCACTGATACTGGGCAGGAGGTATGGCTGATTATGTGTGCCGTCTTTGAAGGAGCAAATACAATGTTTTTTTAATGGTCACAGATGAGTGTTATGGAAACCCTTAGAGCTAAATGATGTTCTGGCTGCAGAAAGGTATTAAGATAGCATAATGAGTCTGTGCCTGAGAAGAAACGTTTTCTAACTCTCATTCTTGGGTAAAACATTCTCATAATATTTCATACAGTGATTTTAAAGGATAATTTTCTGTCTCAAATACTCCAAAGCTAAAATACAAAAAAGCTGAATTTCAGAATTAATTCAAGAAGCTTTAACACCCACTGAATGCTGCTTTCTTAGAGCTGTCTGAAATGGAAGTGCAGATGAATGGCGTACTCTATCAGATCTTTTAGGGACATGTTTTCTGCGTGAGAGACATATTAATGTGGACTCTAGTGAAAAAATCAATTATATGTGAATACTTAGTTAAAGGTTTCTAAGCAGAAGTGAGGAATGTAGTTACGGATACTGTCTATTTTAAAGTTTTTGTTGCTTCAGAGGTTAAGTGATGAGAGGTTGGTTTAGCAGTCTTATCTGTAATGATTATTAACAACAGGTTATTGAATAGTTGGATAATTCATACTTGATCACAGATTCTCCTGTTTTCCACAGGTTTTCCGACCTTATGCAAAGCAGTGGCTTGGTCCATTACTGCAGCTTGTTGTTTCTGGGAATAATGGAGGTGAAGGGATTCATTACATGGTAGTGGAAATAGTAGTTACTATCCTTTCCTGGACAAGTGTAACCACTCCCAAAGTAAGGAAATGTGAAATTAATTTTTATTATTATTGAGACAATTTCATAAGGAGTGACTTAGTTTGTTATTATGCACTTATTATCATTTTCTACATCAGTCCACTATTTCTTTTCAAAAATAACTTACGTGCTTGCTTTCATAACACAATGTATGTCTTTGTGCTGGAGTCACTGTTTATTTTTGCTCCTATTCATTCTAGGGGAATATTAAGGATGAGATTTTAGCTAACAGATTGCTTGAATTCTTGATGAAGAATGCCTTTCATCAAAAAAGAGGTGTATTCAGACACAATCTGGAAATCATAAAGACAGTTATAGAGTGTTGGAAGAACTGTCTCTCCATACCTTACAGGTAAACATTTAGACAGATGCTTTCTTTTAGCAGTATTTCAAGAATCTAAGTGAACATTATCAAAGGAGATCAACAAGTAAATTCAGCTGCAATAGTAAACTTTTTGTCCCTAGAGTTGACAGTATAATTACGGAACTGAGCTCTCAAAAGATTGTAACTTAATTTGCAAAACAACAAGGAGAAAGACACGGAAAACATGTAGAGGATTACAACAGCAGCAACAAAAGCAGGAGTAATCTCTTCAAAGACTTAGTTTTATTTGAAATTTTGGGTATTATCACTGAATATTGGTGCACTCTTAGTAAGACTTCTGTGATTTGCTGTGCTGCTGAACCTAGTGCAGAGAATTTGTGTGGGCTTACAGTCTCTTTTTAGAATTTTTTTTTTATTTGCAAAGACTTCTTCATCGAAGCTAAATATTTCTTTCTGAATATATGCTTTCTACTGGTTTTGGTGGTAGTGTANGACACGGAAAACATGTAGAGGATTACAACAGCAGCAACAAAAGCAGGAGTAATCTCTTCAAAGACTTAGTTTTATTTGAAATTTTGGGTATTATCACTGAATATTGGTGCACTCTTAGTAAGACTTCTGTGATTTGCTGTGCTGCTGAACCTAGTGCAGAGAATTTGTGTGGGCTTACAGTCTCTTTTTAGAATTTTTTTTTTTATTTGCAAAGACTTCTTCATTGAAGCTAAATATTTCTTTCTGAATACATGCTTTCTACTGGTTTTGGTCGTAGTGTGTATGCGTGTATACATAATTTGTGCTGGTGGGATTGTATATGTGTATATATCTGTATATAGACAGAGTGAGTGATTTGGTGTGTATATTTTTGGTTTTTCATGTGTATCATTGCTGTTGTGTTTTTATCCAACAGTGTAATATTTGAAAAGTTTTCTAGTGGAGACCCTGATACAAAGGACAACTCAGTGGGAATTCAGCTGCTGGGAATTGTTCTTGCTAACAATTTACCTCCCTTTGACCCAAAGTGTGAAATAGATCGTGTCAGGTGAGAAATGCAGCTTTTCGGAGAATGATTTTGACAAAAACTTAACACAAAGATTCCAAGTCCAACTTGTCAGCATGAAGTATGGGAGCTGCTTGGCTCATTTATTGGAATCATTTGTCCCATCAACATTTGCTATTGTCTGTCAGATGTAATGCTTTTCTAGCTACAAACTGCAGACCACATACATTTTAGAAAATACCTAGAAGGATGTAAGCTTTTTCACAGCGGGCCCCAGGGTTGCGGTTTCATGGGAATTAAGAGAGTCAGGAATTGCCAAAGCAGGGATTTGAGACACTGCAGGTGGAAATCCGCATTATGCTGTATTCAGTTCTTCTAAAAGCAGTCACTGTTACACTAGGCAGCTCAGGTGAGTTTTTTGTTTCTATTTCAAACTGAGCGCTGGAGTAGTGGTTTACAGCAAGTCTACCTTTTGTGTTAGGTATTTTCAGGCTTTGATCAGGAACATGGGCTTATTGAAGTATAAAGAAGTTTATGCAGCTGCAGCAGAAGTGTTGGGACTTGCTCTTCGATACATTGCTGATAGAGAAAATGTAAGTGAACTGTATTGTGTTTGACCATTCCCGTCTTAATTCTATGTACCTCTTCTGTATGGCTACTCAATTCAGCTCCAAAACTGAATGTATCTAAAACTCAACAGTCTTTGCCAGATCTGTCTTTGACAGATCAAGTGAAAGGTTTAAACTGTTAAGTCAAGAGGAAAAGAATTTGAGAGCAGACTTATGTGCAGAGTTTTTGCCCTGCTGTTTTGGAGCTGACAGTGAATTATCTCTTTCTGAGGCATTGTTCAGCTTTTGCCAGCCAGCAACACTAGCATGGTACATTTAAAGTTTTTTGGTTTATTTAAAAAAAAAAAAAAACAAGTTGGAGCTTTGAGGCTACCTTTCGAATATCTGTATCTGAGGATAATAACTTAAGTTTTGATGTAAAATTTAGATATATCATATTTCATTTTGAATCCAGTTATTTTCTAGGTAGTGGATAAGGCGAGTGCAAAACCATTACTCACCAAATCCTACAGTACTAGAACTAGGAGATAGTGCTTGTTGATCACAGAAATCAGCTTTCGACATGCTAGAAGTACTTCTTTACACAACAGTTAGTGAACTTCTGGAATTTTTTGCCCGAAGAGGTTATAGGGGTAAGTAACATCAGCAGGTTCAAAGATAAATTAGGCAAATTGATGCACAAAAAAAATCCACGAACAGGTTTCTAAAAACTATTAGTAGACAACAAGGTACACGCTAAGATCCCTATTGTAATGACAGGTGCATGTTAGTTTGTGTGAGAGGAAAGGAAGACAAAATGCAGCCAGGCTTATGTGTTCCCCCTAAATATCATTCTGCAGCTGCTATTGGAAACACAAATACCAAGATATTGGCTAGGTGGATTATTAGTCTGGCCTTGCAGGTTATTCTTAGTTCTCTCCCTACTATTCTTACTTCTTTTCCCACTTAATTGCATTCCGGTTGTTCTTTCACACTTCGTAGAGCATATTTCATACATTGAATTCCCGCAGTCTTCTCTTTCACGGTCTTCCAAGTTCCATTATAAACAGTGTTTTGAATAAACGAGCAAAGATTGGGCAAATAGTTTATCCTATACAAAGCTTATTTCTTAGACATTAAGTGAAAGTCGCTGATTATTTTTCACCTTTTCACTAAAAATGTCTATTTTTTTAACGTTAATTAACTGGAAATGTGCCATACTAAATGAGAAGCTCCTTATTATTTATGTAAGCATACTAAGCAATTTGTGTTTCAAAATTAAGGCATTGGTTCCAAACCAAAGGAAGCTCACAAATGTGTTGTTTAAGCAGGCAATCATGTATTTCAGCCAGGCATAGCTGTACAGCAGCCATGAAGCACCATAAATGTTAAGATGTGGTGAGCAGATTTTGCCTAGCAAAATGCACCAGAATCAAACAGTAGAGCAGCAGAACTGTGTGTCATTAAGGTGGTTATGAGTTTCACGGCTATACTTGTCTTACTGTCTTTCTCATTTCCAGGTACTTGAAGATCCAGTTTATGATTGTGTCATAAGACAATTAAAATATCATCAGAACACCCAACAGGATAAGTTTATTCAATGCTTGAATAAAGTTGTTAAGAATTTTCCACCTCTTGCTGACAGGTGTGTCATGATTTACATGGTAAGTTCATTGTAGATCTAAAGGAATAGTAGAAAATAACTTACTTTTCTTTTTGGGCTTCTGGTTGTGTTAAGGTTTGTGAACGCAGTATTCTTTTTGATACCCAAACTTCATGGTGTGATGAAAACCTACTGTCTGGAAGTAATAATGCGCCGGGCAGAAGAAATACCTGATCTCCACTTACAGTTGAAAAGTAAAGACTTTATCCAGATCATGAATCACAGGTGAGTGGTCATGTGATTACAAATGTGGATGCAGAGTCTAAACTTCTTGATAACATTTTCTGTGCTGGCCACAACATCTTTACGATCAGAAGCATTTATAATTCATGTTCACTTTTTGGCCGCTCATCTCCTAATTTGAGCTAATGGAGTCTGGGAGTTAATTAAGATGGTTAGCTAACTGCGAAAAAACAAACAAAACCCACTAAATAGGGGCAAGATGAGACACCACTGGGATGTGAATTTCTGTAGTGTATATTAGTTTAGTTTGAACTCAGAAGTATTCACCTACAGCCCTTTATGCAAAACCAAATATTGCTAAAACCTAAACTGATCTCCTGTTTCTGTTTGTAGCAGTGAAGAGAAAAGCAATGTAACTATTCTTTTTTTTCCTCGCATTTTAGGGATGACGAAAGGCAAAGGGTTTGTTTGGATATAGTGTACAAGATGCTGTTTAAACTGAAACCACTAGAACTTAAAGAACTTCTTTCCGGAGTGACAGGGTTCATTTCTCACCCATCTGTAATATGTCGACAGCGCATGTATGATATTCTGATGTGGATTTATGATAATTACAGGTGTGTATTCACTGCAGATGTCTTTCAGTGGTTTGTCACAGGCAGAGTGAAAGTGCTTGTAACATTGTCTTCGAACTTCACGTCCCTCAGTGCGGGATTTTCACAGTTCTCAGAGGAATAGAGCTTGTGATTTGCCTAAGTAGCTCTGGCCTTTGGTGGCAATTTTATCACTTCCACTATAATGGGTAAGACTTAGACCTGAACTTCAGCATGGGACTAGGATATTGCATCATCACAGTATGATGGCATAAGAGATCTTAGCTCTGATGCTCCCACTTTTTTTCTTGTTGCTGGAATTTGTAACTAGTAAGAACTGTACACTAGAGAAATTTGCTTGTAGGTAGAAAGTGCATTGAGGCACTTTGGCATGACGTGGATTCCTTCAATCTGGTACTATAAAGGTGTTCTGTTTGACCCCTTAGAGTAGGGAACAGGCATGTACTCAGTTTGACAAGCAAGTTGCTGTTGAATCATCTAACTTAGTTGGGTTCTATTATATGCCTTTTCTCAAGATAACTATTTGAATGGATAATTACTGTGAATAAAAAGTATGTGCAATTTTTACTCCATTGTCACTTGGGAAAAGCCAGTTCTCTGGATTTTTCTCAGTTTAACCTTGCAAACTCAGAATTACTTCTGTTTGCCCTTTATAATAAATACCTAACATGCATTATTTAGCTTTTTTACTTTTCTAAGTAGTGGAGAGACATTTTTAGCAATGAAGCCCTCATATTATGAAAAGAATAGTGTTGTCATGACAAGCTGAGATTTTTATGGAAAGGGCATGTTCCTTTTTTTCTCCCACCATCCTCATCCTCTTGTTTTACAATGGATTATTTGAGAGAAGTCATTAAGAGAAATTTTTTTCCTAACATCAGTGATCCAGAAAGCCAAGCAGATGGTGATTCTCAGGAAATACTCAAACTGGCAAAAGAAATCCTGCTACAAGGACTGATTGATGAGAATGCCGAACTGCAGTGAGTAAACAGTGTTGTGATGACTGACTGAAGTAACGAATCCCTGAATTGCTCCATTTATCACGGAATAGTTAATTCTTAGAGGTTTTTGAAGTATTTTAATATTAAAGAGTAACAGTGAGATAAGATTATTTCTTTTTCGTCCAGTAAGACACAAAACTGTGTCACATAATGTTACACCAAATCTAAGTGAAGTGCAGAGCTTTTGGACAAACTTCTGAGTCATGGAGAAGTTGTTTCAGTACGTTAGACTTAATTATATGTTAATGGCCCGGAGTTTTTTAACAACAAGGTGGCCTTCACTATACACAGACACACAAAAATAGATTCAGTGTTGGAGGACGTTGGGTTTTTTTAAAATTTTTGTTGAAACATAAGACAGAATAGGAGATCTCTGTGCTTATCCACCCCTAGCACTTCTCAAAAGGAAAACAACTTAATAGAAATACTTTTTTCAGAGTAAACCTTTAATATCAGTCAAATAGCATAGAGCATGGTAGATGAATGAGGAATTTGGTATGATGCAACGGAAGATTCACGGCACGAAAGGGTTAGTTGAAGGTGTTATAATCTTACTGTGTTTTTTTTTAATTTACTTTTTTGATACTGTTTGTTTTCAGTTTGCAGATAACAGAGAATAACTTTATTCCTTGCCTTTACAGATTGATTGTTAGAAATTTTTGGAGTGACGAGACAAGGTTACCTGCAAGTATTCTTGATCGCATGCTGGCATCGTTAAGTTCTTTATATTCTGCCAAGATTGAAACACAGTACTTGAGTCTAATCACAAATTTTCTGCTTGAAATGACTAGCAAGAGCCCAGATTATTCCAGAAAAATATTTGAGCATCCACTGTCTGAATGCAAATTTCAGGTGATTTGTAATGTGTTATCCTGTGTGTAACTGCGTGACAAATTCAGTTCCTTAATGTAGTGACCACTTGGACAAGAACAGCATATTGAAGGAGATTTTTGAAAGTGTGTTTTGTACTCCATAGTTAACAGCAACAGTCATGGGTTATGCCACAGCATCAGAAGTTTCATGATTTTGTGGGGGCAGTAATTTTCCTTTATTTTCAAAAGTGAAAGTTTTAATTAAAATGAGAAGTGTGTGTGTATATGTATATATATATATATGTCATGTGTAGCTGATGTGTAGGGTATTTAAAAAAGAGGGTAGTGGAGAGAAGCACTAAAGTGGAGGAAAATTGTGAAGAAACAGGAATGCTGGTACAAGAGCTGTAAATCAGTCCTTAGCTGACTAGTCCAAATTAGTGAGCTTTGTTTGCTGAACTACGGAGAACGTTCACATGTTCAGGTTTTTTTGTAGTCAGGTTCTGCCCCTGTACCTGGGATGATGTTTTAAATTCCGTACTTTAATTTCTGCTATCCTGTCTTAAGGAAGGCAAAAAGCCTCCATTCTTATTTTTCTTATTAAAATCTTTTTGTGTTCCTAGGACTTTGTAATAGATTCCAGCTGGCGTTACCGAAGTACGGTGCTCACACCAATGTTTGTGGAGACTCAAGCTTCTCAGAGTATCCACAGGAATTTGTTGCAAGAGAGATCCCTTTCTGCTTCTGGCTCAGTTGGTGGTCGAGTGAGGGCCACCCAACAGCAATATGAATTTACACCTACACAGGGTGTCAGTAAGTCCAGACCAGTGTCTTCTGAAATGTTCTTGTTAGCTATAGGAATGATATCCTTCTCTTCATTCCTGTTGCTTATGAACTTTTAATGTAGAACCATAGAAGCATTTGATATTTTGTTTTCAAGGGCTTGCTTTTTTTTTTTTTTTT